>CATIWC010000232.1:175000-415404 GCA_948472305.1 Vicia faba
GAGGCAGATTCCGACCCAAAGAAAAAAGCAACTCTCTTGCCATCAACCTCCTGAAGCGAGGCCAATCAAAGACCAAGCTTTTCATCATCTAAATCGCACTGTAAGTGTTCTAGAAAACACCTCTGAACATGAAAACGCAACTCATCATCCTTGCATATTTTCCTTAAAATATTGATATATTTGTGATTGTTATTTGATTTAGAATGTTTTGGCATTGTCTAATCTAATTTGCATGGCCTCTAACCCCATATATAGAACCTAGGGTTCCAGTTCTTGTTTTAGGCGTTTCTTGTGCAGGTTAAATTGAGACAAACAATGGCCATAGGAATGATGAGGAGGTCGAGACGAACACATCTGTGTTCGTGAATAGCGTTTTCATGGCCTAGGAGAAACGTTCGAACCACCCCACGAAACTTCCTGCAGAATAAAATCTGCAGGTAAACGAACCAGGCTATTTTGAGGAAGATGATAACGTGGCTGGGCGTGATTGGTTCGTTTGAACCAATTGCGCGTCTTTTTATTTTTTTATGCCAGGCATAATTATTGTTTGATATAATATTTATGTTCTATTTAACTAACGAATGAAGCAGATTGGACGAGTTGGCAAGCACGCTATGGCAAAACCCCTTTGGACCTGGGTTTGAATCCCAGGTCCCCCCAAAACTTTGTTACATTTTTTTACAGGTGCTCAGATGCAGCGCTCCAGGCAGGGAGCATCATACACCTCCAGATCTCACGCGCCAGGTGGTCCCAGATCCAGATCTTGTGGTCCAGGATGAGGTTCACCATGAACCTTGGCCAACGAATGCCCAGGCAATCTGAAAGTCCAACAGGCTGGACGTTTGGGCCTGGAAACTGCAATTCATACTCCCTTTTCGAGCCCAGCACCCCTGAGTTTGTTTTCCTTTTTTTTTTCACTGTTTTTTTATTTTATCACCATAATTAATTAATTAACTCTTTTTCATAAAAAAATCAGAAACAACAAAAATACTTTTATTTTAATTTTATTACTTATTTTTGTAAATAAATTGTGACCAATTAATTTAGTTTTAATTAGGTTTAATTTTAACAATTTTGCATTAAATTAAAATTGAATTAGAATTAGGATTTTATTAACTTTTTTAATCACTCCTATTTTACTGCCTTAATTAAAATAAAACTCAAAAACACATTTTCTTTAAATCCATTATTAATTTAGACTTGATTCTTAATTCAAAAAAGACCAAAAACATGCTTTCTTCAAAAAGGGTCAACACCCTAAAGGACAATCTGATTCAACTTTTCTCGCGCGTACTATTTTTTATCTATATTATTATAATTGCTCCGAGGATGTAATAGCTTTAACTTAGGATCTTTTATTTATCGCTTTTATTTACTTTTTTCATTTACTTTTCAAGGGTTTGTTTTTGGCGATGTAAATATCCGACGCCTTATAATAGCTTAGTTTTATTTTCTGCAACCATTAACTGCTAGATGTATGCTAACTAGGCTATGCATGATAAGATTAATTCTTAACTTAAAATCAATAATAGCTCACCATGACATGCAAAGATAACATAAACTGAAAATTGATACACTTGCACATGCCACTCCTAGGGTACTCCTCACTTGGTTGCCTCGACGTGGTCATTTAGTATAGGATGTTTTAGAGGTCGTCCTTTTGTCCAAAGATCATAAGTTGCCTCGAAACGGTTGCCTTCGGAAAAATGATCTAAGACATTAGGGTTACCGCTAAGGCGTCCTAACATTGCTTTAGTGACCACACGTCCCTTAATCGAATTGACCCGAAAAACTCCAACGACGATGCTACCTACTCCTTCATAGTGGGATAGCATTGTCTAAAGGGACATTTACACAGTTTAATTCCTTTTGAGTAGGTAGAGGTTCTTAGGTACTTGCTATTTCAAAACAAAACAAATTTTTCGCACTTACACTTTTCAAACAATGTTTTCAAAAACACTTCATACACTCTTGAGGACAGAAACAAGAGTTAAATCGAAGTTTTCAAACAAAACTCTTTTCAAAACCCACAAACACAAGAAAAGCAAAACTTTTTGAAAACATAGTGAGCAAGTACCTAAGAGCCCGTGGATAACCACAGATAGAAAGGGTGCTAACACCTTCCCTTTCTATAATCTACCTCCCGAACCCGAGAAACATCTCGAAAAGGAATTTTTCTGTGCTTTTGTCCTTTCCTTGTTGGATAAAATAAAAGGCGGTGGCGACTCTTGCTTACCGCGACATTTTGCTAAAACAAACACAAAACGCGAACCAGCATTCCAAAACAGTCAGTTCTCATTCCCACTGATCACAGAACTGGCGACTCTGCTGGGGATTTATAAGTGAGGTGTACCTTAGGATTAGCTCACTTGTGTTTTCAATTGTATTGCTTTGTATGCTTTTAATTGTGGGCTTGTATCGGAGTTCTATAAATCCTAACCCGGATTTGGGAGACATTCATAGATAGCAATACGTTGTGGAAACTGTGCGGGGTATACCAACACGGTTGAAGCAATAGCTATATTAGTGCGACATATTTGTGAGTATCGGTAACCCTTGAGTTAAGTCAAGGAGAGTACGGGGCCGCTGAGTGATGTCACTAAGCACTAATGACCTAGAACCTTACTTGACAATCTTGGCCTTGATTAGGGGTAGTGAGATGACCGGCTTTGGTACAGTCCGAAGTTGGTAGATACTCGATACTACACTCATTGAGGATTGTTTTCTTGGAATATTTTGGTCGCTAGTTAAGTGGCTAAACCAAAATGATGAACATAGAAAACAATACAATGATATTGAGCTCCTTAGAACCTGGTTACTACTTAGGACAGGTTTTGAGCCAACTACACTCAAGAGGGTACTTACCTACGAACCCCATGCAATCCTAAACCTAAGGACTTATTTGCTTTGTGTGAATATAATTGTCTGTATGTACACTTGCTTACTTTTGCATACATCATGAACATCATAAAGCATCATATGCATCCACTAACCATTTCAAGGGTTTAGATCTTCATCTTTGTTCTTGTTTTGCAGGACATGGAGCCTCTCCGCAGGAAAACAATTCAAGTCAACCTTGTAAGGATCCCTCCTCAACTCAAGGAGCTTACATCCAGGATTCCCGAGAACTCCCTATTCAGTGAGAGACATGGTAGACTCCTCAACTTGGTCAACACCAACCTTGAAGAAGACATGATGAAAGTTCTCTTCCAATTCTTTGACCCTCTACACCACTGTTTCACATTCCCTGACTATCAATTGGTTCCTACTTTGGAGGAATTTTCTCAACTCCTGAGAATTCCTATTATGAGTCAACTACCCTACAATAGTACAGAAAAGGAACCAAGACCTGAAGATATTGCCCAAGCATTACGCTTGCAACCATCCGACATCAAGGGGCATTGGTAAACCAGAAGTGGTGTCAAGGGATTGTTGGCAAAGTTTCTGTTTGAGAAGGCACGAGAATGCTGGAATTCTCTTGATCTGCAAGCCTTTGAAGAGATTGTGGAACTCCTTATCTATGGGCTGGTTTTGTTCCCAAATCCTGATCAACTTATAGATGTGAATGCTGTCAAGATTTTCATATCCAGGAATCCCATACCTACATTGCTTGGGGACATCCTCCACTCGTTTTACACACGAACAATGAGGAAAAGAGGTGTTCTCATGTGTTGTACTCCTCTCCTAGAAAGGTGGTTTATTTCTCACCTTCCACAGTCAGTTTTGAAGAATGAGCAGGGTTTAAGGTGGTCACAACGATTGATGACTCTCACACATTCAGATGTACATTGATGTTCTCGGTCCAAAGAAAATGTCACCATCATTGGTCGTTGTGGAGAATTTCCTAATGTTCCATTACTTGGAATTAGGGGAGGCATTACCTACAACCCCTGTCTAGCTTTGAGAAAATTTGGATATGCTCGAAGGGATGGCCCTCATGACATGCTGATTCCTGACCTAGTTTTTTACTTCGACAACGATACGCAAGGACTTCGACAAAGGTTCATCAGAGCTTGGAGGATGCCTAACAAATTGGACAGTAAGACACTAGGGCACAATAACTCCATCCCCCTTGAGCCTTACCTCAGGTGGGTACGAACCCGCGCCCAGAGTCTTATGATGCCTTACCCCCACATTCTCCCCTTGATCAAAGAGCCTGTCACAGAAGGAGAGGTTCCATACGCCATCCTACATCCTGATATGCCAACATCTTGGGAAGAAATGCAAAAGAGTTGGATCCAACTCAAGGAAGAACGGAATACTTTTGAAGCCAGCTTCTATGCTAGTGAGAAGAAGGTCTTGGAGCTTACCCGCCGAATTCACGAGGAGGAGACCCTCAACACTTACATCGCTCCAAAAAAGATGCGCAATGTCTTTTTACATTGAGGATTTTGTAATATCTCGCCCATGGGGCACTTATGTACTAAATTTCTTCTTAATATGACGTGTGTTCTTTTTTTGTCTGCAACAAATTTGAATGTTTAAACCCTTGAATGCATCACATAAATAGCATACCATGCATCATATGCATAACAGGTACCCTTTTACAGGTTTCTTATCTTCTTCGCTGTTTATTTCATCAATCATCATGTCTACTGAACCTTCCACTGAGCAAGCTATCAAGGCCCTCCAGGCCCAGAATGCCCAGTTTCAAGAGATGGTTATGAACCTAGCTAAGGGTCAACAGGACTTGAAGACCCTGATTCTGAAAGAGAGGGAGAAGAAGAAGAAGAGGACCGTCCTGTTCAACACTGGGCGCAGGTTTGGAAATGGATTGCAGAATGAAGTTGATCTGACCACCTCATATGGAGGGAAAGACATTCCACAAGAGAGGAGGGTTCCTAGCCCTATAGTCTCCGACAACGAGACAGATTATGATGAAGAATAGTATCCTCCTACTGAGGATAAGTACAAACAGCTGGAAGACTGCTTGAGCGCTATGGAGATACAGAACGTGCCCGGGCTGGACTTCGGAGATCTAGGTCTATCCTCTGGGGTGGTGATTCCCCATAAATTCAAGGCACCTGCCTTTGCCAAGTATGACGGAGCTTCCTGTCCAAAGCTGCACCTCCGGTCGTATGTAAGGAAGATCCAGCCTTACACCGTTGATAAGAACTTATGGATCCATTTCTTTCAAGACAGTCTCTCAGGGACTCAGCTTGAGTGGTTCTATCAGCTGGATGGAGCCAGTATCCGCAATTGGGAGGATTTGGCTATTGCGTTCTATAAGCAATATCAATATAATTCCGACCTCGCTCCTACGCGTACCCAACTCCAGGGTATGTCAGTAGGGACGGGTGAAGGATTTAAAGAGTATGCTCAAAAATGGAGAGACCTTGCCGGAAGGGTGCAGCCACCTTTAACTGATCGTGAACTTGTTGATATGTTTTTGGGGACCCTGTCTGGTCCATTCTTTAACCATTTGATTGGAAACTCTTTAGTCGGGTTTACAGACCTTATCTTGACTGGTGAAAGGATTGAAGTTGGTATCAAGGCTGGGAAGATACAGAAGGGTGCCTCATCGAGCACCGAGAAGAAACCATTCAAGAAAGAGTCCAGCGCTGTCTACGGTTCAAGAAGACAGAATAGACCGGAACACCGCCAAGCTGTCAACGCGGTTGTTATTTTAAAACCTGCTAGTGCTCCTCAGCATCACAACTAACAAAGGGGGGAGAGACCTCGAAGGCAGTTCACTCGTCTCAGCATGAACTTGTCTCAGATATTGCCACAATTATTGACGACCAATCTGGTGACTATAAAAGAAGCTCTGAAGATTTCAAACACAACATCCCCAAAGTACAATCCTAACGCCCGCTGCGCTTATCACTCTGACAGCCCGGGGCATAATACGGATGATTGATGGGCTTTGAAAAATAAGGTTCAGGACCTAATCGATGCAAAGGAGATTGAGTTTGAGGCGCCCGAGAGGCCTAATGTTGTGACTGCTCCCATGCCCAAACATGGAATAAATGTTGTAGAGGAAGACTTGTTTGTAGCCTCTGTGGATGATATTATTACCCCACTGATGACCGTCAAGAGGAACCTGTTGCTAGCCGGTTTATTTCTGGGATGTGGTGAAGGTTGCCATCTGTGTTCTATTTCACCTACTAGTTGCCCATCTTTGAAGTCAGGTATCCAAAACCTGATGGATAACAAGGAGATCCTGTTTGAGAAGATTTTTGTTCCTTCCACCCCTACTGAAGAAGTTTCCATTATTACCATTTTCAACAATTCTCCCAAGGCTCCCTCGAGGAAGCCTGTCAGAATTACGCCTGTTCAGAAGATTGCACCCATAATCATCACTGTTCTGGGGCCTATTCCCTACACCTCTGACAAAGCTGTCCCTTGGCACTATGGGGCATATGTTTATGTTCTTGGAGTTAAGCAAGAGTTTGATACTAATACCGGCATCAGCAACATTACCGGGCCTGCTAAAGTCACCCGCAGTGGTAGACTTTTCTCACCTGATATTGCGCCACCAACTATCCGAAGACCTATTATCATCACACCTGCAAGTGTGCCTAATGCCATTCCTGATCAAGTTCTTAGTCCTACCCCTGTCGCCGAGTCATCTGACGCTCGGGGCAAAGGGATCACCACTGATATGCCTGCCCAGACGGAGGCGCCAAAGACAACCACTGTTGAAGCTTCCAAACAGAAGATGGAAGAGATTCTGAAGATTATTAAGAAGAGTGATTATAATGTAGTTGAGCAACTGGGGCAAAACCCATCCAAGATTTCTATGTTATCACTGTTGTTGTGTTCAGAGGACCATGCCAAGGCTCTGATTACCTTCCTGAAGACGGCCCACGTGCCACAAGAGACATCAGCTGATCAGTTTACCGATTGTGTGGCTAATTTAACTGCTGATAATGGTTTGGGTTTCTCCGACGCTGATCTGATTGCTAAAGGGAAGAACCATAACGATGCCCTGCATGTCTCCATTGAATGCAGGGGCACTACTCTTGCACATGTGTTGGTTGACACTGGTTCCTCATTGAATGTCTTGCCCAAGAAAGCTCTAGACAGGTTGGATTGTGAAGGGTTGGAGCTAAAGCCAAGTAACATTGTTGTCCGAGCCTTTGATGGGTCTAAAAGGATGGTGCATGGTGAAGTGGATATTCCAATAAAAGTTGGTTCTCAGGTCTTCAATTCTACATTCTACGTGATAGACATTTGACCATCCTATTATTGTTTGCTGGGTCGTCCATGGATCCATAAAGCTGGAGTTGTGACCTCCACACTCCATCAGAAGCTGAAATACACGGTCAGAGGGAAGATTGTGACAGTACAGGTGGAAGAAGTGTACATGGTCAGCCACCTCAACTCGTTCCGGTACATAGAGATGGATGGGGAGTTCATTGAGACACCATTTCAACACTTTGAAGAGGTTCCTCAGACATTGGCATCAGCTGAGACTGTGGTTGAAGATTCTCCTTTGAAGATGGCTTCCTTAAAGGATGCTCGGGCTGTTGTTGAGAAGGGTGAGTATGCAAACTGGGGCCGACTTCCTGATTTCACTCAGAAGACTAACAAGTTTGGTTTGGGTTTCACTGCAGAAGCTCAAAGGGATGTTCATAGAGCAAGGATTGGAAGACCTCCTGTGTTCATCAGAAACTCGGGGGTCAATGCCATTGAAGATGACATGGAGGAGTCTGAATTCGACAGCTGGATCTACCCTACGACCAACGATGGACCAAGCAACTGGACAACAAAGGACTTCATCCCTATTACTTTTATTACCCAGTAATGAACTCTTTGTTTTGAGTTTGTAACAGACAATATTGTGAAACTTTATGGCCCGATGTCTTACCCGGGGCACCGTGGCTTCATTTGTGAGGGCTTTTGTGTGCCATTTTCATATATCATTAATAAAAGCATTGGACGTTCCTGCATTTCAAATCTTGCGCTCTTTGTCTTTCTTTATTATATATTGCAAAACAGCTATTTTACACACACTCACATATACAGGTCTCAATCCACTCTGGATCTCACTGGTAACGACTCTGCTACTGCCAGTTATGACTTCGAAAATCCGATCAACTTAGCCGAAGGTGAAGATGATTACGCAGTGCCGGGTGAACTTGCAAGACTGCTACTCCAGGAAGAGAGGGCCATTCAGCCACATGAAGAGCTAGTGGAAACAGTGAATCTGGTTACTGAGACAGACAAAAAGGAAGTCAAGATCGGTGCAAATCTGGAGCTCAGTGTGAAACAACGGTTGATTCAGATGCTGCATGACTACGTGGAAATCTTTGCCTGGTCTTACGAAGATATGCCTGGGTTTGATACTGACATTGTGGTTCATCGCCTTCCTACCAAGGAAGATTGCCCTCCCGTAAAACAGAAGGTTCGCCGTATGTGCCCAGAGATGTCCGAGAAAATCAAGGCTGAGGTTATGAAACAATTTGACGCCGGATTTCTAGCAGTGACTTCTTACCCTCAGTGGGTCGCCAATGTGGTTCCAGTGCCGAAGAAAGATGGTAAGGTCCGAATATGTGTTGATTACAGGGATTTGAACAGGGCAAGCCCTAAGGATGACTTCCCTCTACCTCACATCGACGTTCTGGTTGACAATATTGCTCAGCACAAGGTCTTCTCCTTTATGGATGGTTTCTCTGGTTATAATCAAATCAAGATGACTCCTGAAGACATGGAAAAGACCACTTTTGTTACTCAGTGGGGTACCTTTTGTTACAAGGTCATGCCTTTTGGGTTGAAAAATGATGGGGCAACATACCAGCATGCCATGGTTGCTTTGTTTCATGACATGATCCATCATGAGATTTAAGTATACGTCGATGATATGATTGCAAGGTCTCAAACTGAGGAGGAACACCTTGACCATCTACAGAAGCTGTTCGATCGGTTGAAGTTGTACAAACTGAGGTTGAACCCAAACAAGTGCACCTTCGGGGTGAGGTCTGGCAAACTGTTAGGTTTCGTTGTGAGCGACAAAGGTATTCAAGTGGACCCTGCCAAGGTGAAAGCTATACAAGAGATGCCAGCTCCCAAGATAGAGAAAGAGGTCAGAGGCTTTCTAGGACGTCTGAACTACATTGCCCGATTCATCTCACACATAACCGCTACTTGTGAGCAAATCTTCAAGCTACTGAAGAAAGATCAAGTGGTATGTTGGAACAATGAATGCCAGGCCGCTTTCGAAAGAATCAAAGAATATCTCCAGGAACCACCTATTCTTATGCCACCAGTTGAAGGGAGACCTCTGATTTTATACTTAACAGTACTTGATAACTCAATGGGGTGTGTGTTGGGGCAGCATGACGAGTCTGGCCGAAAAGAGCATGCTATTTATTACCTTAGCAAAAAGTTTACCGACTATGAGACCCGATACTCACTGCTCGAGAAAACTTGCTGCGATTTGGCATGGGCTGCTCGCCGGCTGAGACAGTATATGCTGACTCACACTACTCTATTGATTTTAAAGATGGATCCAATCAAATATATCTTCGAAAAGCCTGCCTTGTCCGGAAGAATAGCAAGATGGCAGATGATCTTGACTGAATATGACATCCAGTACACAACTCAAAAAGCAATCAAGGTAAGTGTATTGGCAGACCATTTGGCACAGCAGGCAGTGGACGATTACCAGTCTATGAACTTTGAATTCCTGAACGAGAATATCATGTTGATAACTGATTGTGAAACACCAGGACCGGATGAAGGACCTGAGGAAGGATCCCGATAGTCTATGCATTTTGATGGAGCTTCCAACGCTTTAGGCAATGGCATTGGCGCTATGATCATATCTCCTAAAGGCTCACATACTCCACTTACCGCTCGGCTATGTTTCAACTGCACCAACAACATGGCAGAGTATGAAGCATGCATTATGGGTCTTCGAGCTGCAATTGACCTAAGGATTAAGTTTCTGAGTGTCTTCGGAGATTCCGCTCTCGTGATCAGTCAGATCAAAGGAGAATGGGATACGAAACACCCAAATCTTATTCCTTACAAGGAGTATGTATTAACGTTGCTTCCCCATTTCGAGGAGATAACCTTTGAACATTTCCCAAGAGAGGAGAATCAGTTGGCGGACGCGTTAGCTAAGATGTCTTCTATGTTCAAAGTCAAGTGGGACAACGAGGCTCCTCGGATCATTATTTGGAAATTGGATGAACCTGCACATTGATGTGATCTTGAGACCGAAAGGTAACAGAAAAGCCTTGGTATCATGAAGTGAAGAGGTACCTTGAAGCTCAAGAATACCCCGAGGGTGCATCTGTTAATGACAAGAAGTTTCTGAGAAGGTTCGCGACAAAGTTCTTCATTAGCAATGACGTTCTTTACAAACGTAACCACGATTCAACCTTACTGCGTTGTGTGGATAAGATGGAAGCAGAAAAGATCATGGCAGAGCTGCATGAAGGTACCCTCGGAACTCATTCTAGTGGACATACCATGGCAAAGAAAATCCTTCGGGCAGGATATTACTGGTCCACAATGGAAGCCGACTGTTATCAGCATTCTCGGACATGTCACAAGTGTCAGATCTATGCTGATAAGGTGCATGTTCCTCCGGTTCCTCTGAATGTTTTGACAGCACCTTGGCCTTTTGCAATGTGGGGCATTGATATGATCGGCGAGATCATACCTACGGCATCCAACGGGCATCGTTTCATCCTGGTAGCGATTGATTACTTTACGAAGTGGGTTGAAGCAGCTTCCTTTTCTACGGTAACCAAGAACGTCGTGGCACGGTTCATTCGGCACAACCTGATCTGTCGATACGGCGTACCAGAGAGGATAATTACGGATAATGGTACCAATCTTAACAACAAGATGATCACTGAGCTCTGTGAGCAATTCAAGATACAGCACCACAACTCTTCTCCCTACCGGCCGAAGATGAATGGGGCTGTCGAAGCGGCAAATAAGAACATTAAGAAGATTGTGCAGAAGATGACAGTGACCTACAAAGACTGGCACGAGATGTTACCATTTGCTCTTCATGGGTACCGTACCTCAGCACGGACGTCAACAGGGGCAACGCCCTATTCCTTGGTTTATGGCATGGAAGCAGTTTTGCCTATTGAAGTTCAGATACCCTCTCTTCGGATCATGAAGGATGCAGGCTTGAGCGAAGACGACTGGATCCAGACCCGACTTGATCAACTGAACCTAATCGACGAAAAGAGACTCACTGCTATTTGTCATGGTCAGACGTACCAAAAACGGATGATCAAGGCATTTAACAAGGAAGTCAGACGGCAAGAGTATCAAGTTGGGAACCTGGTAATCAAGCGCATTATTCTACCTCAAGGTGATCCCAGGGGCAAATGGACCCCTACTTACGAAGGGCCATTTGTGGTTAAGAACATCTTCTCAGGAGGAGCGATGATTCTAACCACCATGGATGGTGACGACCTTCCTCACCCCGTCAATGCAGACATAGTAAAAAGATACTATGCATAATCAAAGACCCGCTAGGTCGACTGGCCTAGGCAAAAATAAGAGCTTCCCGGCGAACCAAAAGGGTTCGGGCAAAAATAAGGGATGAAAATAAATTTTAAAAAAAATTGTACACCCGGCAAGTCGAAAACCTGAAAAGGCGGCTTGGGCAAAAATGGGTATCCCGGTGGACTGAAAACCCGAAAGGGCGGTCCAGGCAAAATTTTGGGATAAGCGTAACATTATGTCTCATTGGATCACCCTGCATCCAGACTTCGGTATCAACTATCAGGCTCGGACAACACCAATCAATCAGATTCATCTCCAACTAAGCAGCAAAGTGGTGAGATGCTTGAGGATATAAAGGCGATAGCAGAGTTGGAACCCAGTGGGATTATTCACATAGCTGTTTTGTTTTCTTTTTACAAATTGTATAAATCCTATTTGTTCAGCGGCGTTCTCTTACTAGGACGTCAGCCTCTTGTACAAAAGCGCATATTCAGACAAGTTTTAAATTGTTTTTCCTTTATCTGTTTTGCAAAGAACGTCCAATGTTCATTTTTTGTATATGCATTTGACACTAAGTGCTGCTCATAAATATTTACATGCGAAACAAAGGACTAATTACGGTTGATATCAGAAGTAGGGGCAATAAGAATTGTCTGAGCAGTCTAGTTGATCTGTCCACCAAGGTACCAAGGTAAGTTCAACTGAAGAATGCGACCAAGATACCTTCACTCCCCGCAGAGTAAGACAGTAATGATAGCTCTCCCAAACTAAGACTTGCAACTATGAACGAATCAGCCATACTCTCCCCCAAGCAGAGTTAGTCTACCCTCAGCCTTAAAAAGATTGGGTATCCCCAGAAGGCCTCAATATCCCCCAACGGAGTATAAGGATATTCCCCAGCAAGCATAAGAGTATCCCTGGCAGCCTTAATATTCCTCAATGGAATATAAGAATATTCCCCAGCAGAATGAAAGGTACCCCCAGTGGAGCCATTTCCCCATCGTAGTCTAAAAAAGGTTTCCCCAATGGAGCTGAATCATCTTCCCCAGTAGGTTCTGGAAGCTTGTCCCCTGCAGAACACAAATAAGTCTCCCCAGCTAAGTTCAGAAGTTATCCTCACAAGTGTCCAATCGGTTATCCTCAACAAGTTGCAACTGAAAGATCATCCCCAGCGAAGTTCTTTCTATCCCCAGTGGAGTTTATCATAAAAATCTCAGCGAAGTATCTCTTCCCCACAGAGTAATCCCCCGCAGAGTAATCTCTTCACCACGTTTATTCCCCAACAGAGTTATTTTCTCCAACAGGTTTATTCTTGCAATCATCTTCGTGTATCATCCCCAGTGGAAACGAAGAAGTCAACCATAATCTTCAACAGCAACCCAGGATTTAACAAACTCCCCGGCATTTGTCAAGGATTTATTTTCCCAGACGAAAATACATTCATAAACATTTCACATGTCATACCTCCTATTTACCTACATGATAAAGTGCATACGACACAACCTCATTTATTTCTGAGAACATCATGACATCATGCATTTCATACATCATGACATTGCATACAGCTAACGTTTTACCTTTTTCAGGAAAAGGTCGAACAAAAGAGGGCTACCACCAACCTTCTTAAGTTCCAGATTAATACCTGTAAAAAGCCAGGAAAATATCTGTGGACGAATGATTGTAGATCAATACCTGTAACAAGCTAGGAAAGTTATCTACATAAAGAGATTGAAGATCAATACCTGTAACAAACCAGGAAGACCATCTTTCTTTCTCAGGTCAGAGATTAATACCTGAAACCAGCCAGGACAACTATCTCATCGGCCAACCTTCTTAAGTTCCAGATTAATACCTGTAACAAGCCAGGAAAATATCTATGGACGACTGATTGTAGATCAATACCTGTAACAAGCTAGGAAAGTTATCTACATGAAGAGATTGAAGATCAATACTTGTAACAAGCCAGGAAGACCATCTTTCTTTCTCAGGTCAGAGATTAATACCTGAAACCAGCCAGGACAACTATCTCATCGGCCAACCTTCTTAAGTTCCATATTGATACCTGTAACAAGCCAGGAAAATATCTGTGGATGACTGATTGTAGATCAATACCTGTAACAAGCCAGGAAAGTTATCTACATGAAGAGATTGAAGATCAATACCTGTAATAAGCCAGGAAGACCATCTTTCTTTCTCAGGTCATAGATTAATACTTGAAACCAGCCAGGACAACTATCTCATCGGCCAACCTTCTTAAGTTCCAGATTAATACCTGTAACAAGCCAGGAAAATATCTGTGGACGACTGATTGTAGATCAATACCTGTAACAAGCCAGGAAAGTTATCTACATGAAGAGATTGAAGATCAATACCTGTAACAAGCCAAGAAGACCATCTTTCTTTCTCAGATCAGAGATTAATACCTAAAACTAGCCAGGACAGCTATCTCCTCGACCAACCTCTTCAAGTCCCAGTTGAATACCTGTAGCAAGCCAGGAAAACTATTTGTGGACGACTGATACCTGTAACGAGCCAGGAAAACCATTTACACAAAGAGATTGAAGATTAACACCTGTAACAAGCCAGGAAGACCATATTTCTTTCTCAGGTATGCAAGTTCTCGCTAAGGAATCTCTTATGCGATCGACACTCCTACAGATGGCATCTATAAGCCCATCCTCCTACCTACAGTCTCCAAATGGCATCTGTAAGCCCATTCCCGACGTCACAATGTTGATACTACACCATGCGAGTGCAAATTTCTGGTCACTCTAGTGTTCAATTATCTTCCACCTTCGGATCACGAAAGGCTCGAAAGCCAATCTGTATCCTCACGTTTAAGAAAATTGAACACGGGCAACTGTTGTACCCCAAAATTTGCCCTCTCATGTTTCCAAAGGTCTTCCCTTACATGGTTGGTCACAAACCCTTGCCTGAGAAAAATAAAGTTTTTGAAGATGAACAAAATGCCTTTCGATTGGTATCTGGGAAAAGTCTTCGATTGGGCCTCCAAAGTCCTTCGATCAGGCTTGGTTCACCAGTCTTCGACTGGGCATTTGGCGCTCTTCGACCAGGCTTGGTCCACCAGTATTCGATTGGGAATTTGGCACTCTTCGATCAGGCTTTGATTAGTAAGCTTCGATCAGGTGTTTGGAACCCTTCGATCAAGCTTTCGCCTGCAAGTCTTCGATTGAGCATTGGACCTCCTTCGATCAAATTTTGGTGTGCAAGTCTTCGATTGAGCATTGGACCTCCTTCGATCAAATTTTGGTGTGCAAGTCTTCGATTGAACGTTGGACCCCTTCGATCAAGTCAATTTCACAATGCTTCGACTATGCACTAGATACTTCAGGCTTACCTTCGACTCACCAGGCAAGAAGCTCATTCGAAGAACATGTAAATGACTCATTTGAAGAAGCACTCAGAAGGCCCATTCGAAAGGTACACAAGAAGTCCATTCGAAGGAGGCAGTGCAAGACCCTTCGCTTAGCATGAACAAGACCTTTCGAGTGGCCTGTTAACAGTGTCTTTCGATTGAAGTTTCAATTAGTACCCTTCGAATGGTATATGGACAAATGCCCTTCGAATGGCATTTCAGTGCAGAATTTCCCTGAATAAGAACATCAGAACCAAATGAATTTCGAATGGCATTTCAGTGCAGAGTTTCTCTCAACCTAAGATGATCTGATAAAGGAAGTTCTGAACACTTCAAATCAAAACTTAGACTCATCACAAGGCCAAGGGCTGGTCGAGGTTGTCTAATAAGGAATAGATTCGAATGGGGACTTTGAAGCAATCGAAACTGGAAAAGAAGGAAAAATCGAAGGGGTAAGTCAGTTTTGATTCCCATCAAGTTGGAGGCCCAAACAACTCAGAACAGGTTGGCTGAAACGCATGATTGAATCAAATTTGGCAAGTTTTCATGAAGATCAAATCAAATCTCTCCATCATAATGGACCAAGATTTGATACACATTTGTTGACCTAATTTCCTTGCCTATATAAACCTGCTGCTCATAAACAAATGACACACGAGAAACCCTTGCAGAAAGACGTGAAAAACACCTACACAAACTCTGCAGAAACGGCGCCCCAACCTTGAAAAGAAAAGTTTGAAAAGTGGTGATCAGGTTTCGGTTTGGAGGCAGATTCCGACCCAAAGAAAGACGCAACTCTCTTGCCATCAACCTCCTGAAGCGAGGCCAATCAAAGACCAAGCTTTTCATCATCTAAATCGCATTGTAAGTGTTCTATAAAACACCTCTGAACATGAAAACGCAACTCATCATCCTTGCATCTTTTCCTTAAAATATTGACATATTTGTGATTGTTATTTGATTTAGAATGTTTTGGCATTGTCTAATCTAATTTGCATGGCCTCTAACCCCATATATAGAACCTAGGGTTCCTGTTCTTGTTTTTAGGCATTTCTTGTGCAGGTTAATTTGAGACAAACAATGGCCATAGGAATGATGAGGAGGTCGAGACGAACACATCTGTGTTCGTGAATAGCGTTTTCATGGCCTAGGAGAAACGTTCGAACCACCCCACAAAACTTCATGCAGAATAAAATCTGCAGGTAAACGAACCAGGCTATTGTGAGGAAGATGATAACGTGGCTGGGCGTGATTGATTCGTTTGAACCAATTGCGCGTCTTTTTATTTTTTTAGGCCAGGCATAATTATTGTTTGATATAATATTTATGTTCTATTTAACTAACGAATGAAGCAGATTGGACGAGTTGGCAAGCACGCTATGGCAAAACCCCTTTGGACCTGGGTTCGAATCCCAGGTCCCCCCAAAACTTTGTTACATTTTTTTACAGGTGCTCAGATGCAGCGCTCCAGGCAGGGAGCATCATACACCTCCAGATCTCACGCGCCAGGTGGTCCCAGATCCAGATCTTGTGGTCCAGGATGAGGTTCACCATGAACCTTGGCCAACGAATGCCCAGGCAATCTGAAAGTCCAACAGGCTGGACGTTTGGGCTTGGAAACTGCAATTCATACTCCCTTTTCGAGCCCAGCACCCCTGAGTTTGTTTTCCTTTTTTTTCACTGTTTTTTTATTTTATCACCATAATTAATTAATTAACTCTTTTTCATATAAAAATCAGAAACAACAAAAATACTTTTATTTTAATTTTATTACTTATTTTTGTAAATAAATTGTGACCAATTAATTTAGTTTTAATTAGGTTTAATTTTAACAATTTTGCATTAAATTAAAATTGAATTAGAATTAGGATTTTATTAACTTTTTTAATCACTCCTATTTTACTGCCTTAATTAAAATAAAACTCAAAAACACCTTTTCTTTAAATCCATTATTAATTTAGACTTGATTCTTAATTCAAAAAAGACCAAAAACATGCTTTCTTCAAAAAGGGTCAACACCCTAAAGGACAATCTGATTCAATTTTTCTCGCGCGTACTATTTTTTATCTATATTATTGTAATTGCTCCGAGGATGTAATAGCTTTAACTTAAGATCTTTTATTTATCACTTTTATTTACTTTTTGCATTTACTTTTCAAGGGTTTGTTTTTGGCGATGTAAATACCTGACGCCTTGTAATAGCTTAGTTTTATTTTCCACAACCATTAACTGCTAGATGTATGCTAACTAGGCTATGCATGACAAGATTAATTCTTAACTTAAAATCAATAATAACTCACCATGACATGCAAAGATAACATAAACTGAAAATTGACACACTTGCACATGCCACTCCTAGGGTACGCCTCACTTGGTTGCCTCGACGTGGTCATTGAGTATAGGATGTTTTAGAGGTCGTCCTTTTGTCCAAAGATCATAAGTTGCCTCGAAACGGTTTCCTTCGGAAAAATGATCTAAGACATTAGGGTTACCGCTAAGGCGTCCTAACATTGCTTTAGTGACCACACGTCCCTTAATCGAATTGACCCGAAAAACTCCAACGACAATGCTACCTACTCCTTCATAGTGGGATAGCATTGTCTAAAGGGACATTTACACAGTTTAATTCCTTTTGAGTAGGTAGAGGTTCTTAGGTACTTGCTCTTTCAAAACAAAACAAATTTTTCGCACTTACACTTTTCAAACAAAGTTTTCAAAAACACTTCATACACTCTTGAGGACAGAAACAAGAGTTAAATCGAAGTTTTCAAACAAAACTCTTTTCAAAACCCACAAACACAAGAAAAGCAAAACTTTTTGAAAACATAGTGAGCAAGTACCTAAGAGCCCGTGGATAACCACGGATAGAAAGGGTGCTAACACCTTCCCTTTCTATAATCTACCTCCCGAACCCGAGAAACATCTCGAAAAGGAATTTTTCTGTGCTTTGTCCTTTCCTTGTTGGATAAAATAAAAGACGGTAGCGACTCTTGCTTACCGTGACATTTTGCGAAAACAAACGCAAAACGCGAACCAGCATTCCAAAACAGTCAGTTCTCATTCCCACCGATCACACAAAACATTTCCCAAATCAAACTTTCAAAACATTGAAATATCTTTTCAAAAGACAAATACACCTTTGTATACATTCAAACAAGAACCATTACAAAGGTTGCCACAACGATGGCCTCTTTTCAAAAACATTTTCAAAACCACACACAAAACCACCATTTCAAACAATTGAAAAGCAAAAGCAAGTGATCTAAACAAGTAACTAAGAGCCCATGGATAACCATGGATGAAAAGGGTGCTTGCACCTTCCCTTTTCATAATCTACCCCCCGAACGCAAGAAAACATCTCAAAGGTCTTTCCTGTTCTTTTTAACCTTTCCTTTGGATAAAATAAAAATTCGGTGGCGACTCTTGCTAAACCGAAACATTTGCGAACACAAACGCAAAACCTCAAGTCAGTTCTCCCACCGTATCACATTAATGGTAGCTATTGATTAAACTTATCCTGAAAAGTGTAAAATGTTAGCTAATATGCAATGTTATGTTGTATGAAATGCATGGTATAATGAGATTGTAATACATGCATTTGTGTTATCAATGTTTATGATATATGGATGCGATGTATGCGTATGTGATCTAATCTGCTGCACTGCTTGTTTGAATTGGGGAAAATAAATCCCCGACTGCTGTTGAGGATAAGGAGTGCTAGTCTTCATGCTTTGAAGTGTTGATGAATTCCCGCTTAGAGAAATAAACTTTGTTGTAAGAGCAATGTCGTGTACTGCTTGTAAAATCCTGTTGGGGAGTCCTGAGAAATTGGACGACTTCTACTGGGGATTGATAAGTGGTATGTAATATTATTAAGTGGTATGTAATATTGCAGAAGGTTGATTAAAGTGAAACAAAATTATTATATAATGGAATAAAATAGGGTTTGGTTTTTTGATTTGGTTCTATTTTATTAGTAGTTGTAAGCAGATTTATGTTGAATTATGTGAATAGGTAGTTGATGAATATTGTTTAACCAAAAGGTTTTTGCATTATAAAGGCATGTGTTCTTTGACACTAATAATATATTCATTGACACCAAATTACAAAATGGCATATAAGCCTAATTAGGTGTTCATTGACACCAAGTTACAAAAGGGCATATAGGCCTAATTATGTGTTCATGGGCACCAAGTTACAAAAGGGAAAAACATGAAAGTGACTCAAGTTGTAGAAGCCTCAGGCTGATTTGTTGCAAGATGAGTTAGTGGAGGATGACTTCCTTCAGGCTGAGTTGCTTTAGGCCAAGTAGGACCAAGTTGAATTGGTTCAGGTTGAGTTGTTTGAGTTGGTGTTGGCTGTTTGAATGCTGGTTTTCCATGCCCCATCATGTGGCATCTATTACACTTGATGCCAAAGTTATCTCTCTTTAGCTGAGTCATATCCCTTATATTCTCAGATGGATCTCTAGTCCTCTTCTTCTCTAGCCTCTTGGTTTCCTTTTGATTGGTGGTGGTTGTAGTTCAACATAATATTTTTTCTCCCAAAGATTTTCCCCATTCACTGGAAAAATAACAGATGCATATCATGCCTTATACTATTGTTTTTTGTAGCACTCAGGCACATAATTTTCAATTTTCAATTGTTGATTTCATGCAAGATATTGCATGTCAGCATGGTAAACCTGTCAGCATCTATCTCCAACATGAACACACCTTGGTTGACAGATTCATAACATATGTTTCTCCATTATATGAGATGTGCCTCACCTCATAACTAAACTCACATGCTGTTGCGACTGGTTTTTTAATCAAGAGTCGCCACTATTAATTTTTATCCTAGGGAAGGGAATCTAACAGTAAACCCTAATTCGCGGACAAAGATTCTAGGTTATAGACTCAATTAGACGAAAGGAAGCTGTTAGGCACCTTTCATCCACCTTGTTCACAAGGATATTAGCCTCTAGGTTTAGGTTTGGGGTAAACAGGGTTTTAAGTTTTAATTAGCAAGACTCGTCACGATCTTAGATCGCGTGCCTACGTATCCTCTTATGAGGAATCAGAGTCCCAATTCGTAGTTCATATGGGTTGGTGTCTTTTAGGAGTTTGCAAATATATTTTGAATCACTTCGCACTCGGTCGGGAGTAGTGATTGCGGAGATTTTGACTGAGAACGCAGTAAGCCAAAATTAGTTTGAAACTCATTTGCAAAAAAGACTGTTGATTAGCTTAGTTTTATTCGCGAAAATAGTTTGAGGTTTGTTCGTGTTTTTTAATAATGTTAATTGCAAAAAAGTCTTGATTAATGCATGGGTAAACATATTTTAATGCAAATGATATAGGAAAATAATATATGCATTTTGATATAGGAAAACTTATTTTTATGATATAATAAATAATAATATATATAATAATAATAAATATATAAAAATAAATAATAACAATAATACTTGCCAATATAAATAATAACTATTATAAAAATATAATAAGTATAAGAATTAAAAAAAAAGATAAAAATATAATGTATTAAAAATAATAAAACAAATAATTGATTAAACCTGGGGGGTGCATTTCGAGTTATGGAGTAAAAGGATGGGGGTTCTAAAATTAGATTGGATTAGGCCCATTGTACCGGCTGGACAGAGGGGGGGGGGGGGGGGGGGGGGATTTTGTTTTATGTGTTTAGAAAAGTGGCAAAAGGGGGCGTGAAAAGTGAAGATGTGAAAAACACAAGAAGGGGGGTTGAATTGTAAAACTTAAAATAAATGGCTTGACAACACAGTATTTTTATCCTGGTTCGTTTGATCTCAAACTACTCCAGTCCACCCATCAAGGTGATTTCGCCTCTCTCCAACGAGGTCTTAATTCACTATTCTCAAAGAATTACAACAGCTACTTTAACAACTGTTAAAGTCTTCTTGAGTACAACCACAATCTGGTTAATCTCAAGGAACTTCTTTTACAAATGAATTGAACAAGTGTGTTTTTTTCTTCTTACAAAACTGTATATCACAAACTAAAATAAGCTTGGAATAAAATGACTTTGCTTAAGCTTTGAATATGCGTGGTTTGAATAGCTTAGCAAATTGTTGAGTGCGTACGTACGTGCTTCTTTTCACAAGCAGTCCTGTTTATATAGGCAAGCAAGGATACATTGTCCATAAAGCAGGTTTAATGATAATAATGCACTTTCCTTTTGTAGAAGATCTTTGTCTGAAGAAAGCCGTTAGCATTTAATTCTGTCTTGAATAACCAGTAACGCTTCAGAGTCTTCTTTACTGTATCTGCCGATAACGCTTTAGAGTGTTGATGACTTGGTAAAGATGTCTTTGATCAGAGTCAGAGTGTATTTGTTTAGGCGCAGAATCTGGTCATCAAACTTCAGTGTGGTCTGGTGGTTTCAGCGTGTAACATAGGTTGCTGATCTTCTGATGCTGATTTCATTCTGATGTTGATTCCATCAGAACTTATGCATATACAAAGCATAATTTTAAGGAGCATAATTGTTCTTTGTATATACCTTAGAAATAATATTATTCTTTGTATTTTGTTATTATCAAAACTTTAATCAAGGGTTGTAGAATCAAACTATGTTCTAACAATCTCCCCCTTTTTGATGATGACAAAAACCAGATTTTTCAATAAAGAATAAAGAATAAAAAGTATAGAATTAAGAAAAAAACTCCCCCTGAGTTGATTACTTCCTTTTAATTCCATGAGTCTTTGAGCATCAGAATCTTACTGTATCTTTCAGCAGAGTTTTGTACATGTTCAAGCTTTTTAGAAGAGAGAATTTAAGTAGATTAAAATGTTTAAGACTTATGTCACAGTAATCTGTTATTGAAAATATCTTTTTCTTTCTCCCCCTTTTTGGCAGTTATCAAAAAGAACACATAATCAGAGCCAAAATGAGTTGATATTAAAAATAGAATCATGATAAGTTCAGAGCTATATAGAGAATATTACAAATAAACAAATTTTTAAACAGAGGAAAATCTAAGAGGGAGGAGGAAGACGCGTGAACAAAGCTTCCAACAAGCCCTTGATCTGGATGTTGGTTTCCTCTTGCTTGGTTAACATGCTCTTGATTTCCGAAATTTTGTTATCCTGTTTATCCATTCTTTCCTGCATCAAAATATCAGATCTTTTCAGGTCTTCTAAAGTCTTCCTTTCATAGGAGGGAGCTTGAGAATCTTCAGCAACTGGATGCTTCTCAGAGCATTATGCAATGTCCTCTTTTTGACCCAGTTCTTCAGCAGGAGTCATCAATCAGATTGAGATCTTCTGACGCTGGTTGAACTTTGTCTGTTGGACGATGTTCTGACCAGGGAGCATTGTCCAGAGGGAGAACTTCTTCCTTGAGCAGCTGGCTCAGAACTTGATCTTCAAATATTTTTATCAGGTTATTGAAGTTCTATTGAACTTGTCTGTAGCTTTGTTCTTTCATTTTATGAGTTTCAGAACATACCCATTTTCTGAAACTTGTCCAAAGATAATCTGATGCAGCAGGATCAATCAGATCAAGACTAGCTTACTTCGGGGAAGTTATCCACTTCTGCATTTCTATTTCAAATATCAATAAACTGGTACCAACATCTGGTGTAGGTTCAGATGGTTTTGGTTTTGGAATGGCTGTTTTGTTGGTTATGGCAGCCAGGCGTTCAAAAACAGTTAAATCAATGACAGTTTTGGCATTGTCATTTGGATTGATCTTTGGTGAGGAAGTAGGAGAGTCTGGAATGATTAATGGACTTGTTGGGGAGTTTGGTGGAGTTGATTCTAGTGAAGAGGGAATTTGGGGAATATCCAGAATGGTCAGGGGTATACTGATGTTCAGAGGTTCAGTGATTCCAGGAATGGGATCAAAATCAATAGTTTGGTTGGATTGATGGTGATGAAGTTCTGGTTCACAGGATTCAGGGGGTTGGACCTCAGAAGTTTGCACTTCTGGTTGTACTGGTTCAGGTTGTGGAGAAGGTAGATGAGTTTATGGTAGAGGAGAGAGTGGAATTTCTGGTTGAGGTGCTTCTGAAATGGTTTTAGAGTTTGGATTTACTGGTATGGGAGCAGATATATGTTGGTCAAAGGTTTCAATATCTGATAGAACTTTTGCAAGTTCTTGTTGAGTTACTTCAATATTTGGATTTATAGGTAGGAAGTGAGATCCTCTAAGAGTTAAAGTTTCAGAGGGGTCAAATTTAATGTCAAAATCATCAAGTGTTTGTGGAGTAGGATTTTCTGATTGAGTGGGGATTGGTACACATGTTGATACAGATACTGAATCTAAAACAGTTACAAAAGAAGGATTACCTCTCTTTTTATCTGCTTTGGGAGTCCGTTGGGATGATCCTTCTACTGCAGCCTTCCTTTTCTTGTTTTTCTTCAGCATAACTTCTGGAGCCTTCTGCTGCAGATCCTGAATGTTTAATTCTGGTGTTGTACCATCTGCCTTGCATGCATCCAGATATCTGACTATTATCTCAGGTTTGGAATCAATTTCTGAGAACATGGGAAAGTTATCCATAGGGATTCTTCTGTTGGATATGGTTGCAAAAGAAGTGACATTGGGTTCCTTCTTGATGTTCTCAATGATCTTCATCTTCTTCAGATTCTTTGCATTCAACTATTTGCCAACAGTTGCTTCTAAAGTGTTGATTTCCTGTGCTTCTGTTAAATGATCTATCAGCTTATTCTCTGTTAGAATATCTGATATGAGCCTTCCAAGGGGTATCCAGTCCCTTTTTGTGCGCTCCTCTTCTCTGGTCTCCTTAACACTAGTCCTTAGATGGTTGAACAGCAGATGAGCCAGATTCACCTTAATCTTCTGGGAGATAAAGTAGATCAGAAACTGCTTATCAATGTTGAAGTAGTCAGGAGAGCTGGTTGGCTTCCTGTGGTTTATGCATCCCAGAATAATCTTAGCCCATATTCTGTGATGGTCTTTCAGATCCCTTATCTTGCTGGAGGAAAGACCCAGAGTAAATATTTCTCTAGCAATTAGGGCGACATCAGCACATCTTTCAGCCATGTCTATGCATCTTATGCCACCACCACTGTAACCTATCAATCTTGCAATAAGGTCTTCAGTTATGACTATCTTCTTCCCCATTATATACGAAGTAACTTGATGGTTGGAAGATGAAGCATGAATCCAAAATTCCTTCACAAGGATTGGGAACGTTGGACCTACCAGACGGTCAAAATACCTGTTCCATCCTTGAGCCTTTACTTCTTCAGAGAGATTGAACCCGTTCTCTTGAAGACTGTTAAAGTCCACAATCAATTCTGAGAGTACTTCTAGATTTTTAATGGTCGTGGGGAGAGTTCTGAAGGGTTCTTCATATTGTTCTGAGGAATCTGTTCTGAGTACTGGAAGTTGGGTTGCTTGAGGAAGCCATGTTCACACAGAAAGTTTTGAGAAGAAAGTGAAAGGGTTTTGAGAAAGATGCCAACTGAAATCAATTAGATTGTAGAGAGAGTTAAAGTGAAAGAGTGTAAAGAATGAGAATTGAGTTTAAATAGATTTTGAAAACGTAAATGGCAAGAGAGAGAAATAAATTATAATGATTATAAGCATTAATGACAGCTGATTTTGGGGGATTCAGAAAGATATTGGAATGGTTACCCAAGACATGTGTCCCAATGCATCCAATCAGAGCTTTTGACCTTTCAGAAAAGTGACCGTGTGTTCAGCCTCAGAAAGTAGCTGATGAATGGATGACAACTGTTTGCTTGAGTGAACATCACATTTCTATCCTTGAAATGAAGAGCTCAGATCTTCATGGATAGATTCTGATACAATCTGTACTTCTAAAGATCTGAAGGCAGGTTGATCAGTAGTTCACAGAAAATAACCAAAATTCTAAAGGTTAAGATATGGAGATAAAACTGTTTTATTCTGGGCAAAGCTTCATGCTGAGATGTTTCAGAATGAAGTTAAACCTATCTTCAGAAAGAGGTTTTGTAAAGACATCATCCCATTGATGGTCTGTGTTAATAAATTTTAAATTGAGAATCCCTTTCTGAATATAATCCCTAATAAAATGATGTTTTATTTCTATATGCTTAGCCCTAGAATGCAAAATAGGATTTTTACTGAGACAAATAGCAGAAGTGTTGTCACAGAGGATAGGGATGTTACTCTCAAATATATTGAAGTCCTCAAGTTGACTTTTCATCCAGAGCATTTGCGTGCTACATCCAACTGCTGCTATGTATTCAGCTTCTGCTGTTGATAGAGCTATTGTGGATTGTCTTTTACTGGACCATGAGATCAGATTTTCTCCCAGAAACGGGCAGCTTCCAGAAGTGCTTTTACATTCTACTCTGTGTCCAGCAAAATCAGCATCACAGTATCCTACTAAGCTGTAATCACTTGATTTTCTATAAAACAAACCCAGATTAGTAGTACCTTTCAGATACTTGAAAATTCGCTTAACTGTTGTTAAGTGAGATTCTCTAGGATCTGATTGGAATCTAGCATAAATGCAAACACTGAATAGAATGTCAGGCCTTGAAGCCGTCAGATAGAGAAGAGAACCAATCATACCTTTGTAGACCTTCTGTTCTACCTTGTTACTTACCTCTTCTTTTTCCAGAATGCACGTGGGATGCATTGGAATCCTTGAAGGCTTACATTCTGAGAGATCAAATTTCTTCAGAAGTTCTCTGACATATTTGCTCTGATGAATGTAGGTTCCTTCTGGAGTTTGATTAATCTGAATGCCCAGAAAGAACTTTAGTTCCCCCATTAGGCTCATCTCAAATTCTGCCTGCATACATTTAGCAAACTCTCTTCCCAGAGAGGGTTTAGTGGATCCAAATATAATGTCATCAACATAAATCTGACATACTAAGATTTCATTCTTAACTGTCTTACTGAACGGGGTTGTGTCCACTTTCCCTCTGGTGAATTCCTTTTCTAACAGGAAGTTACTTAGTCTTTCATACCAAGCTCTGGGAGCTTGTTTCAGACCATAGAGTGACTTCTTTAGTTTGAAAACATATTCTGGATTTTTGGAACTTTCAAAACTAGGGGGTTGGTGCACATAAACCTCTTCTTCTATATAGCCATTTAAGAATGCACTCTTGACATCCATCTGATACAGAGTGATGCCTTTATTAACAACAAATGAAATTAAAAGTCTGATAGATTCTAACCTGGCGACTGGAGCAAAGGTTTCTGTATAGTATATCCCCTCTTGCTGACTATAACCTTGTGCTTCCAGCCGTGCTTTATTTCTGATGACTTCACCTTGTTCGTTCAGTTTGTTTCTGAACACCCATTTTGTGCCTATGACGTTGAATCCTTTTGGTTTGGGAACCAGATCCCATACGTCATTTCTTGTGAACTGATTTAGCTCCTCCTGCATTGCCATAATCTAGTCATTGTCCATAAGTGCTTCATCAATTATTGTTGGTTCAATCAGAGAAACCAGTCCCATGAGGGATTCTTCAGAGTTTCTAAAGGTAGATCTTGTTCTGATTGGATCTTCCTTCCTTCCTAAGATTGTTTCTTCTGGGTGATCAATTCTGCTTTTGGATGGTCTTTTCTGGAGTTGATCAACAGAAGGTGCTTGGTTGCTTGTAGTGACTCTTTCTGATGTTGAGGGAGTGTCTCTGTTGAGAGGCTCTGAGTTGTCTGCAGTACCTGTGAGTTCAACTTCCATACCTGCAAGGAATTCATTCTGCTTTGACTTTTGAGAGTCAAGCTTATCATCAAACCGAACACTGATTGAATCTTCAACAATCTGTGTTTCTGTATTGTATACTCTGTACCCTCTTGAGCATTCAGAGTATCCTAACATAATGCACTTTTGTGCTTTAGAGTCAAACTTGTTCAAATAGTTTTTTGTATTCAAAATAAAACATGTACATCCAAATGGGTGAAAATAGGAAATGTTGGGTTTTCTGTTCTTCCACAATTCATATGGAGTCTTTTCCAGAATAGGTCTTATGGAGATTCTATTCTGAATGTAACACGCTGTGTTTATTGCTTCTGCCCAAAAGATCTTAGTAACGTTAGTCTTGTTGATCATGGTTCTGGTCATTTCTTGCAAAGTTCTATTCTTTCGTTCTACAACTCAATTTTGCTGGGGAGTTCTAGGACAAGAGAAGTCATGCAGAATTCCTTTTTCATTAAAGAATAATTCAAAATCTTTATTTTCAAATTCTCCACCACGATCACTTCTGACTTTGACGATTCTAAGATCCTTTTCATTCTGAACTTGGTTGCAGAAGGTAACAAACACAGAGTGTGACTCGTCCTTGTGCCTTAAGAACTTTACCCATGTCCATCTGCTATAGTCATCTACGATTACTAACCCATACTTCTTGCCACTGACTGAGGCAGTTTTTACTGGTCCAAATAAGTCAATGTGCATAAGTTCTAATGGCTTAGAGGTGGAAACAACGTTTTTGGATTTGAAAGCAGGTTTTGCAAACTTGCCTTTCTGACATGCTTCACACAGACCATCTGAATTGAACTTCAAGTTAGGAAGTCCTCTGACCAGATTGAGTTTGTTAATCTGAGATATTCTTCTCATACTAACATGTCCCAATCTTCTATTCCAGATCCATTGCTCGTTGTTAACAGACAATAGACATTTTACATTCTGACTTTTTAGTTCAGAAAGTTTGATTTTATAGATGTTGTTTTTCCTCTTTCCATTAAATAGGATAGTCCCATCTTTCTGACTAACAGCTTTGCATGAATTTTGATTGAAGATTATATCATAACCGTTATCACTTAATTGACTTATGGATAACAGGTTATGCATTAATCCATCAACTAATAAAACATTGCTAATAGTGGGATGATTTCCATTACCTACTATTCCAGAGCCAATGATCTTTCCCCTCTGATTTCCTCCAAAGCCTATGTGGCCTCCAGGCTTTGGAACATATGCCTTCTTCCCGTCATGTGTCGTGAGCAGCCAGAGTCCAGGTACCATGACTGGTGTCTTTGCTTTGCTGCTAAAGATATCTGCCACATGTATTATTTTATCCTTAGGTACCCACATTTTCTTGGGTCCTGATTTGTTAGTTTTACCAAAACTTTGGTTGAATTTTGGTTTGACAGAGTAATCACTACTTGTATATTTTATGTCATGTGTGTGCCCATATATAAAGTGTGAATCAAGTGGAGTATGCTTTATAACTAAATCCATGGCATGTTTTGGTGTAGGGACCTTACCTTGATGTCCTATCCCTTTTCTGCCATTTCTGCTAACCCCATAGATCATTGAAGCCATTTTGCTTCTGTCTATGTTTTTAGCTAGAAACTTTTGAAAGCTGTGATCATACTCTTTGATGATCTCATCAGCATTGCTGGGAGTTTCAGGGATTGTTTCCTTCTGAGAGTTTTGCAATTGATTTTCTAACTTTGAAATTTTATCTTTTAACTCAGAATTCTACAATTTGAGACTCTCAGTCTTATCAGAGTCAGAAGCAAGATTCCTTTTCAGGTTTCTGAATTTGACTCTGATCTGCTGATACCTTTCCAGAATTTCATTAAGGCTTTCAGCTAATTCAGGCTTAGTAAAATTTATAGTAAATTTAGGGAATACCTCTTCTGTATCTGATTCAGAGTCTGACTCAGAAGCTTCACTGTCTTCAGATACGTTTGCCATGAGAGCTATGTTTTCTCTTTCATTATCTGATTCTGAGTTAGCTTCAGATGTGTCAGAATCATCCCATGTAGCCATGAGACTTTTCTTCTTTTCCTTGCCAAACTTCTTTTTGGGTTTCTCCTTCTGAAGCTTTGGGCAATCACTTTTGTAGTGCCCTTGCTCGTTACACTCATAGCAGATGATGTCTTTTTAGTTTGGCTTTTTGTATCCTGAAGAGCCTTCAGATCTTTTGTGTCCAGAGGAGGATTCTGTCCTTCTGTATCTGGAGGAAGATTCATTCTGATTTTCTGATCTTCTAGGATTCCTGAACTTCCTTTGCCTCTGCTTCTACAGTTGGTTCACCCTTTTGGAGAGAAGAAACAATTCATCTTCTTCTGATGAGGATCCATCAGAGGTTTCTTCCACAGCCTGCAAAACTTTGGAGTCAAATTTTCGGTTAGATTTTAATGCTAATGGCTTACCTTGCTTTTGAGGTTCATCTTCTTATAGCTCTATCTCGTGACTTCTGAGGGAGATGACAAGTTCCTCCAGAGAGATTTTGTTGAGATCCTTGGCTAGCTTAAGCACTGTGACCATTGGCCTCCACTGTTTTGGCAAGCTTCTGATGATCTTCTTGACATGATCAGTAGTGGAATATCCTTTGTCAAGAACTTTTAGACCAGCAACAAGAATTTGAAATCTTGAAAACATAGCTTCTATTGATTCACTGTCTTCCATCTTGAATGCCTCATACTTCTGAATGAGCGCAAGGGCTTTTGTTTCTTTGACTCGAATTTTGCCTTCATACGTCATTCTCAGAGAATCAAACATATTCTTAGCAGTTTCTCTGTTTGATATTTTCTCATATTCTGAATATGAGATGGTGCCGAGAAGAATTGTTCTGGCCTTGTGATGATTTCTGAACTCACGCTTTTGCTGATCAGACATCATTTTTCTGTCAATCTTCTGACAACGTCCATCCACTGGGTGCGTGTATCCATTAGTTACCATGTCCCACAGATTAGCATCATGGGCCAGAAAGAAACTCTCAATTCTGTTTTTCCAGTAGTAAAAGTTTTCTCCATCAAAGACTGGAGGTTTGCCACTGAATCTGTCCCTTTCTTCATTGTTGTCATTGCTGATGTTTTGACTTCGTCCTGCCATTGTGTTTTTCTGACGCTGGATCTTGTACTGACATGGTTAAGTGTTAAAGCTCAGAACCAGGCGCTCTGATACCATTTGAAGATGTGAAAAACACAAGAAGGGGGGTTGAATTGTAAAACTTAAAATAAATGGCTTGACAACACAGTATTTTTATCCTGGTTCGTTTGATCTCAAACTACTCCAGTCCACCCGTCAAGGTGATTTCGCCTCTCTCCAACGAGGTCTTAATTCACTATTCTCAAAGAATTACAATAGCTACTTTAACAACTGTTAAAGTCTTCTTGAGTACAACCACAATCCGGTTAATCTCAAGGAACTTCTTTTACAAATGAATTGAACAAGTGTGTTTTTGTTTTCTTACAAAACTGTATATCACAACTATGATAATTACACTAAAATAAGCTTGGAATAAAATGACTTTGCTTAAGCTTTGAATATGCGTGGTTTGAATAGCTTAGCAAATTGTTGAGTGCATACGTACGTTCTTCTTTTCACAAGCAGTCTTGTTTATATAGGCAAGCAAGGATACGTTGTCCATAAAGCAGGTTTAATGATAATAATGCACTTTCCTTTTGTAGAAGATCTTTGTCTGAAGAAAGTCGTTAGCATTTAATTTTGTCTTGAATAACCAGTAACGCTTCAGAGTCTTCTTTGTTGTATCTGTTGATAACGCTTCAGAGTGTTGATGACTTGGTAAAGATGTCTTTGATCAGAGTCAGAATGTATTTGTTTAGGCGCAAAATCTGGTCATCAAACTTCAGTGTGGTCTGGTGGTTTCAGCGTGTAACATAGGTTGCTGATCTTTTGATGCTGATTTCATTCTGATGCTAATTCCATCAGAACTTCTGCATATACAAAGCATAATTTTAAGGAGCATAATTGTTCTTTGTATGTACCTCAGAAATAATATTATTCTTTGTATTTTGTTATCATCAAAACTTTAATCAAGGGTTGTAGAATCAAACTATGTTCTAACAAAAAGCACTGGGCTTAGGCCCAAACAGTTTGGGAGGAGGGCCTAATGATTGAGTGTGGTGCAGGCGTATGGACTATCATGCAGACTCGGCCTTACGACCGTCTGATGCGCATCAAATGGATGATGGTGAGGGAACAAATTTATTATTATGTGCTAGCGCGTACGTAACCAGACATAATATATAATATTGCTTTTAATTCATTTTCGTTGCTATTCTACAATTACAGTAACACTCTTCCCCTTTTCCCTCGCTCTACCCTTTAAACCTAAACCCTAATGATCACCCACAGTGGCGGCATAGTAACCCTAAACAAACCCCTAACTACCATAACTCTACCCTTCCTCGCTGTAACCAACCAAACCCCAACCCAAAAATCCAAAAATAAAATGAAAAGCTAAGTGTTAGTTACCCTTTCCCGATTTCTGAATCTTGAGCTTCTTCTGATTTTCTGCTAAGCTTGCTTCTTCTTGCTTGCAGGTTTCAAAAATGGTGGAGACAGTAACGACAACGGAGATGGAGACAACGATTAGCGCTAGTGGTGGCTCAAGGGTGATTAGGGTTTCCGATCTGGAAACTCTAATCGCCTCTTCCTCTAGATCTTCCACACAAGGGTTTGTTCTAAAATTCATCTCAGCCTCATTCTTTTTCTTTCAAACAATCGCCGTCACTCTTGTTCTTTCCTCTAAATGACCCATTTTTCTGTAGAATCTCCCTGTTTATATAGTTTAGTTCTTAGGGTTTTCAGTTAGGGTTATTTTTAATTAGGAAATTCCGTTACAGTAGCTTAGATTTAGGAGATTAGAAATTAGGGATTTGTAATTGATTCAAAATTCATTGTAATATGTAATATTTGATTTGTTCTTGATTTGTTCTGTAATCAGATTGATACTGTAAGATTTGATTTTTTGTGCAATTTCTGAGATTCGCTTCTATATAAATTTAGATTTGTATTGAATTCAGTAATTTTGGATTTGGACTGTAAACTGATTTGATTCTTATGAATACTGAATGGACCTGTAATAATAATTTTGTATTATTTCCTTGTAGAAAAGATTTGATTTAGTATTTTAGTATTGTTCTATTGTGATGTATTTCTGGGCTTGGACTTGATTTCTGAAGATTTTGATTTGTAAAAAGATTTGCTTAATTTCTGCAGTGCCTGTTAATACCAAAACGTGTGCAATTTCTGCTTTACAAAAAGATACAGCATTTGCTAGTAGTTAATCCAACTGGGCTTTGCGCTATTTACTAATTGGGCTTTTGAACTGTATTTGGAAAAAGCATTTCTGCCCAACTATTTCAATAACACATTTTTTCCTTTGTACTTTGGATTGTGCCTCAATTTTCCTTTAACACAATGATCCAACATATCCTTACCCAAAACAAAAATTCTTAATTATTTATACAATAAAAGGTTTTGTTAAATTTACTAATAATTTGTAAATTAAATTAATTAATAAAACAGAAATATTATAACCATAAGAATCAGATGATTTTTTCCACAAATGCCCATATAGGGCCACCTTAGAAGCTGTTAATGGGTCTGTAAAATAATTAATCAAGGCAATGTTTGAAATAAACAATAATCAAATGGGCCCGATTCATATCTATTAAGCCTTCAAAATATGTTGCGCTCACCGCCTCTTTACTATTTAATGACCAGTGAAAATGGGCCAACAAAAATGGACATGTATATTGCAATTTCAACCTCTAAAAACAACAAAACCCAAATGGACTTTATTATACTTAAACTTAATAAATTTTCTGCAATAACTTTCCATACTCGAATCTCATGGGCCATTGGCCAACATGCTTCGTAAATGGGCCTACGGATACATGGGTCTTTCTGATTTAGAAAGCCCCACTCCCTTGAATTAAAATCCACCCTCTGGTTAACTTGGATTTAAGAATGAGCCATCAGATATTGTTGGACCGTCCTTAATTAAAACATTTCTCTTGTATTTTTAATCTTGAAAATACGATCATAAAGGTAAGGCAAATTTGGGTTACGACAGCTGCCCCTATTCAATTATCTTTCAATCGAATAGTGTGAGAAAACCTGAGTCTTGCGCATTTTTATTGAAAGTTTATTGAATACTCGAAGCATCCCAAAATTTGTCCGACAAACATAAGGTTATACCGATGTAGCATACCCTTATAAGTCTCAAGGAGATAAGCAAAGTTGATGACATATCGCTTACCCGGGTTTGATAACGAGGCAAATAGCGCAATTCTGTATGTCTTAGCTTATTCACCCATTTGGAGGGTGAGTATAGAAATGATTGATGATGCATGGTTGCTTTAAGACTGAGGCCACGGGTTACATTTACGAATCGCTGCATGACGTCTGAGGCGATGTTTTGAGCATGAATACATTGCGGCTCAGAGGTAATGTATTTGAGTTTGAAGAACACATTGCGACTTGGAGGCAATGTGTTTGAGTTTGAAGAATGCATTGCGGCTTAGAGGCAATGTGTTGATTCGGATAATACATTACGGATTAGAGGCAATGTGTTGTGTTCTGAGGACGTATTGCGGCTTAGAGGCAATGTTCCGAGTTTTGAGAATGCAATGCGGCTTAGAGGCAATGTGTTGAATTTGCGAATACATTGCGGCTTAGAGGCAATGTGTTGAGTTTTGTTTTCTTTTGAGCATCGCAGCATGAAGTTTGAGACGATGGTCTAGAGTTTAGAACATATTGATGCATGAAGTCTGGGGCAATGATCCGTCTCACGGAATAAGAAATTCATTACTGCATGAAGTATGAGGCAATGGGTTAGGTTTACGAATCACTGCGTGAAGTCTGATATGATAGGCTAAATCTGGTTTCGAACATCGCTGCTTGAAGTCTGAGATGATGGTCTGAGTTTGGGTAATGCATTGCGGCTTAGAGGCAATGTGCTGGTTTGGATAATATATTGCGCCTTAGAGGCAATATGTTGATCTGGAAAGATACATTGGGGCTTAAAGGCAATGTGTTAAGTTTTTGTAAATACATTACGACTTAGAGGCAATGTGTTTGAGTCTGATGATATATTGCGGCTTAGAGGCAATATACTGGACTGGAAAGATACATTGCGGCTTAGAGGCAATGTTCTGAGTTCTGAGAATTGCATTACGGCTTAGAGGCAATGTGTTGAGTTTTGCAAATACATTACGGCTTAGAGGCAATGTGTTTGAGTCAGGCGATATATTGTGACTTAGAGGCAATATGCCGAGTTTCGCGAATACATTGCGGCTTAGACACAATGTAATGTCTTTTGAGAATATGTTGCGGCTTAGAAGTAACATAATGGGTTTTGAGAATGCGCTGCGGCTTAGAGGCAACGTATAGAGTGTTGATAATTCATTGCGGCTTAGAGGCAATGTGTTGGGTTTGAGGATACATTGCGGCTTAGAGGAAATGTGTTTGAGTCGGACGGTATATTGCGGCTTAGAGGCAATATACTGAGACTTGTAAGGAACTCATCACCGCGGGAAGACTTAGGTGATGGGCTGAATATGTCATGGCATGAAGACTGAGGTGACGGGTTGAATCGTAGGAGAAGTATTGCATCGGTTGACCCTTAGATAGTTGAATCGAGGGTGAAATTATTTGTCTTTGCTAGGCGATACATATGTATGCACGCGTATTGAATGTTGTATGTATGCGAAATGTGTGATGTTTGACATTGATATGGAACCCTGACTATATGTGTATTGAAATGGATAGGGTATGTATGCTTAGATATGCAAAATGTGTATAGTATGAAATGTGTGTAAGATGCACGTATGCCTTGAAATGTTATAAAGACTACTTCTAGAATTCTCTCCTTTAAACTATTGGCTCAGAGTTACCAACTTCTGGCATTGTATGTCGTGTCGCCGTAGCATTGTTGAATTTGAGCACGGTGGGCAATATTTAGCAAAAGTTGAGCATTGATTTTGTATCGCGGGTGTAGACGTAGACGTAGACGTAGGTAATGGCCTATGTGTAGATTTGTATGTTGTAAGCGCAAGCGTAGACGTATGTATTGGCATATGTGTGGCCTTTGTGTTGTAAGCACAGGAGAAAGCATAGACATATGTGGATTCATATGTTGTGAGCGCAGGCGTAAGTGTAGACGTATGTATAGAATTGGCATGAGTCCACCTGTGTGTGGACGCATGTGTGGACGTAGACTTTGTGTTGAAAATTAGGCATAGGTGCTGACATGGACGTAGACTTTGCGTAAGGGTGCGTCGATATATGTATAGACTTTACATCGTTGATTGTAAGCATAGGCGAAAATATGTGCATGTAGAATTTTTGCATCGTGAGCGTAGAGATGCATAGATACAGGCGTAGACATGCGTAGGAGTATCCATGTGCGTGGACATAGTCGTGGATTTTCTTTTAATATTTTCTAACCAAAATGATTTTTTGATGTTTTGTTAAATGCTTTTATTTTGTTAATTCCCCGAAATGATTTCAAGACAATATTCACAAGTAATGATCGTAATATTTTGTAAACAAGTCTGAGAAAAGAAAAAATGTAATTTGAAAATTGCAAAGAAAGCAAGTGTTTTATTAATATGCCTCTGAATAGGCGAGAGTACAGGATGCAATTCCTAGAAAGAGGTAATTACAGAAATTTTAAAGCTGTGAATGGCAATGAAAAATGATAATTGCTACTGTTGTTCCCCCATAGCTTTTGACGAACTTATCTCCTTCGCTTCTGAGTTGTATGATTCCAACCTATCCTCCCCTCCGTGGTTTGTAGTGATAGCTCTTTAGATCGCAGTCTTTTTGTGCTTTATTTCTTTATAGGGAATCCCTAACTTTTGCCTGGATTGCCCTTTCGGGTTTTCAATCCATCGAGATAATTTTCTTGTTATGTGCCCCTAATTTTTGCCTGGATTCTTTTTGCCTAAGTCTCCCTTTTAGGGGTTCGATCTTAGCGATATTTTTATACATAGTATTTTTTGACCGCGTCTCAATTGGCCGGATGTGGTAGTTCTTCCCCATCCATTGTTGTAAGGACGAGACCACCTCTAGAGAATGTTGTTTTGACTACATATGGACCTTCGTAATTAGGTGTCCATTTACCACGTGAATCTAGGTGAGGTAGTAGAATCTTCTAGAGCACTAGATCCCCTTCCTTGAATATTCGAGGGCGTACTTTCTTGTCAAATGACCTCTTCATTCTCTTTTGATGTAACTGACTATGACACAAAGCCGTTAATCATTTTTCTTCAATGAGGTTGAGCTGGTCAAGCCGAGCCTGCACCTATTCTGCTTCTTCCAGCTTTGTCTCCCTCAGGACTCAAAGTGATGGTATCTCAACTTCCACCGGGAGTATTGCCTCCATGCTGTATACTAGTGAGAAGGGAGTCGCGCCTGTTGATGTGCATACAGAAGTACGATAGCAATGCAGAGCAAAGGGAAGCATTTCGTGCCAATCTCTGTATGTCTTCACCATTTTCTGGATGATTTTCTTAATATTTTTGTTGGCTGCTTCGACGGCCCCGTTCATCTTTGGTCAGTATGGTGAGGAATTATGATGCTCAAATTTGAAGTCGTCGCATAGTTCCTTCATCATCTTTGTGATACGATGGCAGAACCGACTGTTTTTACTGGTTTGTGTTTTGTATTTTTTGTTTGCAAAATGTCGCGGTAAGCTAGAGTCGCCACCGACTTTTATTTCATCCAATCATGGAAAAGAAAAAAAGAACAGAAAAAACCTTTTTTTGAGATATTCTGAGTACGGGGGGTAGATTATAGAAAGGGAAGGTGTTAGCACCCTTTCTATCCGTAGTTATCTACGGGCTCTTAGGTACTTTCTCATTTTTCCAAATTGCTTGTGTGTGTTTGTCTTGAAAGTGTTTTACTTCGTGATAACCCTTGTATCAGTCCTCAAGGATGTGACGAAGTTTGTTTTGAAAATTTATTTTGAAAGGTGTTTGTGTGAAAAGTTTTCATTGAGCAAGTACTTAAGATTCTACCTACTCGAAAAAAGATTGTTCGTTCTATTTCCTTTAGACAATGCTATCCTACTATTAAGGAGTAGGTAGCACCGTCGTTAGAGTTGTATGGGACATTCGAAAGGGACAAGTACAATCACTAAAGCAATAGTTAGAAAACTTTAGTAGTAACCCTAGAATCTTAAGATCTTTCCGAGGCAACATTTCCGAGGCAACATTCAAATGGGACATTTTGATCTTTTTAGACTAGAGGGCCACCACTAAAATATCCTATGCTTAATGACTGTTTACCGAAGGCAACCGGAGTGAGGCAAACCCTAGGAGTGAGTATGTGCAAGTGTTTGATTTCAATTAATGTTATCTTTGCACAATTAGGGTTATCTACCGTTTTAATTTTTTTTCAAGCATCTTTCCATACAATCCTATTAGCCATGCATCTAGACAGTTAAAGATTGCGGGAATTTAAAGTGCGAAAAATAAAACCTAGCTATTACAAGGCTTCGGGGAGGGGGATTAATTACATAACCAAAAGTGGGGGAAAAGCGATAAATAAAAACCCTAATTTAAAGCTATTACAAACCCTTAGCAGTTATAAAATAATGGCAAAATAATTAACAAGCGCGCGGCGAATTAAATACGAGGGGAAATTGAAAACCCTAAAAATTTGACTAGAAAGTGATTAAGTTATTTTTTAAGAAAAGAATTAATTAAATTATGTACAATAAAACCTAATTCTAACTATTTTTTAATTATGAAAGAAATTGAAATTAAACTAATCTAAACTAAATTAAATAATTTCAAGAAAATAAAATATTTTGTACAAAAAGATTTTGTGTATTTTTTATTTTTTTTATTTGAGAAAAGTAACAATTTAATTACAAAATTTAAAACCTAGTTTCTATTTAATGTTACATGAAACAAAAATTAAATTTACCTAACTTACTAATTATATTAAATAAATATTATAAAAAAAATGATCTTTTTGTGTTTTTTATGATTTATTGATTTTATGATTAATTAAAAAAACAATTAATTTTTTTGGTGAAAAATAATTAAACAAATTAAGTAAAAATAAAAGAAATAAATAAACAAAGAATTAGAAATGGGCCTGTTGTCTTGCTGAAAAGGGGGGTGAGAATCTGAATTTTGAAGCCCAATAACATTGAGCCCAGTCAAACACACTGGATCTTGTGAAAGCATTGACTTGAGGTGCACCATGAGGATGCAATCTAGAGACATTGGATCTAGGCAGCGTGCCATCCAATGGTGGTGAGGCGTAGGTCCATGGTATGCTTATTTGATGAGAAACACCAGATCTGTCTGAAATAAATAGGAAAATAACAAAATGCACACGCTTGGGATCAAACCCAGGACATGTACATCAAAGGCACGCTCCTCAACCGTCTGAGCTAGCTTGTCAACTTGTACATATAACGAATAAATAAAAGAAAAGTTAAAAACAAACAATATGCCAGAAAAGTGCACGAGATTCAAATATGAACTTGAATGCCCTAGTATGAATAACTTTTAGAGATAAGGATGACCTCACTGGGAATGGTTATATTCTCGAGTAAAGTTCTTGACAAAGGTAACATCTACTGAGGATAAATGAAAAGTCTCAAACCACAGAGACCCACCATCAAACCACGTTGGCGAGTTTACTACTAGGGGTAAAAATCTTCACTTGGGGAAAAGGAGAAAGATCTTGAAACCAGAAACTTGGTGTTCAAACTCCACTAGGGATATATCAACAATCCTCTATCACTGGGGATGTAAAGAGTTCAAATCTGCACCCACATGTATACACTGCATTGGGGAAACATAATTTTGTACGGTTTTCCTTATCATCTGACTTTGTTGGGGAGAAGACAATATACCAAAAACCCGGTTGGGGGATAAGCCAAAACAAACTCCATTGGGGAGACATGATAGGATCACCCTAAGGACCAACTACGGGGGTAAATTCAAATCTAATCACATAACAATCTGCTTATTTTGGGTATGCAACATAATCGACTTATACCTTGTGTGATACGGTGGGAGAACTGACTTGAGGTTTTGCGTTTGTTTTCGCAAATGTTTCGGTTGAGCAAGAGTCGCCACCGACTTTTTATTTTATCCTAAGGAAAGGTTAAAAAGCACAGCAAAAACCATTTGAGATGTTTTCTTGGGTTCGGGGAGTAGATTATAGAAAGGGAAGGTATTAGCACCCTTTCTATCCATGGTTATCCATGGGCTCTTAGTTACTTGCTTAGATCATTTGCCTTTTGTTTTCAATTGTTTTAAATGGTGCTTGTGTGTGTGGGGGTTTTGAAAATTATTTTGAAAAGAGGCCAATGTGGTGGCAATCTTTGTAATGATCCATGTGGGGATGTATACAAAGATGTACGTCTTTTGAAAAGGTTTTCATTTGTTTTTGAAAGTTGTTTTGAAAGTGTAGTGATGTGCGATTTAGAAAATAGGCAAGTGTTTTTTTGTTTTGCAAGTTTGATTCAAGTAACTAAGAGGTTGTCTACTCCTAAATTTCTCAAAGATTATTGCTATGTTTTAACCCCTTTTGACAAGTTTGTTCCACCATTGTATTTGGTGGACAATCTCATGTTAGGATGTGAAAGGGACAGGCGCGGGTCATCGTTTAGGCCATAATTGCAATGGTGCCAAGTATCTTTGGGCATTTTCTTTAAGGGACTCGATCATTTGTTTGGCAATATTTTGAAAAGTGTTATCGAGGGACTATGATCATTCAATTTGTTTATTTTTCCCAAAGAGACCTAACATACAACATGGCCCAATTTTGAAAGGCAACAAGTGGAATACCCTAGGGGGTGCAAGTGTGATTTGTGTGTCCATTTTCATGCTTGTTTGTCTTGAGATTAGGTCATAACTATTTTGTCGTTTTTTCGCATACAAACCCTAATTCTAACATGGTATAATTAGAAAGCAATAAAGTGCGAAAATAAATTTACTATGCTATTACAAAACCAAATATGGGAAGGGGGTACAAATGTTCAAATGGGGATTTTGACAAGGAATTTAAACCTAAAACTAATACATCAATATTAAAATATTTTACAAGATGATTAATTTACATAGATTAAATAAAATAAGACAAATATGCAAGAATGCAAAAAAAGAATTTTTATATGTATGAAAAAAAAGAATTATTTATGTGAAATAAAAAGGTATTATTTTTTGGAGTATTTTAATATTTAGGGCAAAACCCTAATTCTATTAAATAAAATGTATTATTATTTAATTTAATACAAGTATTTATTTATTATGCACAAAAATAAAAATAAAATGAAGTATATTTATAAAAAGTATTTTTTATGTCAAATATTAATAAAAATGAAAAATATAGGTATTTTTGTATTCTAACCTAATATATATATATATATATATATATATATATATATATATATATATATATATATATATATATATATATATATATATATATATATATATATATATATATATATATATATATATATATATATATATATATATATATATATATATATATATATATATATATATATATATATATATATATATATATATATATATATATATATATATATATATATATATATATATATATATATATATATATATATATATATATATATATATATATATATATATATATATATATGTATTAAGTTCTAAATATGTATTATATATAAAAATAATAATATTTAATATTTAATAAAAAAAGTATTTTTCTATAAAATATTTTCAGAAAGTAAAACAAAAATAAAAATGTATAGAAATGCATTTGCACTATTTTTTAGTATTTTAAACAAAATATATGTATTTATCTATTTATGTATAAACTAAAAGAAAACTAAATAAATGCCTAATAAAATCAAAAATGGTGAGAAAAATATTTTTATATTTTTAATGTCATGAGAAAAAATAAATAAGTCAATCAAAAAAAAGAAAAAGTCAAAAAGTCAAAGAAATAAGCAAAATGGGCTCAGGGGGGTTCAAAAGCAATTATGTGGTGCAAAAAGAAAAGTCAACACACTTCAACCTCCAGCCTTCTGTTAGAACAAAACGCGCGCCACTTTCCTCCATTGCAAAGTCCTGATTCCTTGAGTTTTAGCAAAAACTTCCAACATCAAAACTGTTAAGCATCTTCCCACGAATTCACACATATAAAAAAACATATTTTAATTCTCAGAAATGAGAGAGAATTTCTTCTCTCCCAATTCTTAACCTATTTTTTGTTCAAAGTTCAGACATCAAATTCTTGCAACACACGTAATATAAATAAAATCTAATTATATGGGCATGTTCAGGGCAATGATTATGACATCTTCTCTTCACAAACCTAAAGCTAACAATGCCTAATAAGAGAGATACGAATTCAAAAACTCACCTGTTCAGTTAAAGTTCTATCTGGCAATGGAGAAGCTCTCAGTGCAAGGTGATGATTGGAAAAGCTTCCTTGAGGTCCAGGGATGCTATTCCAATGTTTACTTTCTCATGAAAGCTTTTGAATCGAGCTAGAGCACTTCACCTGCAAGTCAGAAATGTGAAAATGGTGGAACCAGTTAGAGGGATTACAGGTCGTGTTTTTGCTTTTGGTTAGCTTGCATAGATTTTAGGGAATGTATGTGAGCTAGTTTGGGCAAGAATGCTTGAAAGGATTGAGAGTTGGAACTCAATCTGCAGAGGTTGCTCTGTTTGAGCAGTTTCAAGGTGATTCTGAGTTTTGGGGGAGATTGGAGGTAAAAGACTCGTGCAATAGCTTGATTGAGATGTGTGGAATGTGTTTGATCAGTTTGTCTAAGTGTTTGTAGGCTGATATGTAAGTTGGTACAAGTTATGCTACCTTCCTTGTATTAAGTTCTAAATATGTATTATATATAAAAATAATAATATTTAATATTTAATAAAAAAAGTATTTTTCTATAAAATATTTTCAGAAAGTAAAACAAAAATAAAAATATATAGAAATGCATTTGCACTATTTTTTAGTATTTTAAACAAAATATATGTATTTATCTATTTATGTATAAACTAAAAGAAAACTAAATAAATGCCTAATAAAATCAAAAATGGTGAGAAAAATATTTTTATATTTTTAATGTCATGAGAAAAAATAAATAAGTCAATCAAAAAAAAGAAAAAGTCAAAAAGTCAAAGAAATAAGCAAAATGGGCTCAGGGGGGTTCAAAAGCAATTATGTGGTGCAAAAAGAAAAGTCAACACAGGCCCAGCCCATGAAGACCTTTCTTCAACCTCCAGCCTTCTGTTAGAACAAAACGCGCGCCACTTTCCTCCATTGCAAAGTCCTGATTCCTTGAGTTTTAGCAAAAACTTCCAACATCAAAACTGTTAAGCATCTTCCCACGAATTCACACATATAAAAAACATATTTTAATTCTCAGAAATGAGAGAGAATTTCTTCTCTCCCAATTCTTAACCTAATTTTTGTTCAAAGTTCAGACATCAAATTCTTGCAACACACGTAATATAAATAAAATCTAATTATATGGGCATGTTCAGGGCAATGATTATGACATCTTCTCTTCACAAACCTAAAGCTAACAATGCCTAATAAGAGAGATACGAATTCAAAAACTCACCTGTTCAGTTAAAGTTCTATCTGGCAATGGAGAAGCTCTCAGTGCAAGGTGATGATTGGAAAAGCTTCCTTGAGGTCCAGGGATGCTATTCCAATGTTTACTTTGTCATGAAAGCTTTTGAATCGAGCTAGAGCACTTCACCTGCAAGTCAGAAATGTGAAAATGGTGGAACCAGTTAGAGGGATTACAGGTCGTGTTTTTGCTTTTGGTTAGCTTGCATAGATTTTAGGGAATGTATGTGAGCTAGTTTGGGCAAGAATGCTTGAAAGGATTGAGAGTTGGAACTCAATCTGCAGAGGTTGCTCTGTTTGAGCAGTTTCAAGGTGATTCTGAGTTTTGGGGGAGATTGGAGGTAAAAGACTCGTGCAATAGCTTGATTGAGATGTGTGGAATGTGTTTGATCAGTTTGTCTAAGTGTTTGTAGGCTGATATGTAAGTTGGTACAAGTTATGCTACCTTCCTTGTATTAAGTTCTAAATATGTATTATATATAAAAATAATAATATTTAATATTTAATAAAAAAAGTATTTTTCTATAAAATATTTTCAGAAAGTAAAACAAAAATAAAAATATATAGAAATGCATTTGCACTATTTTTTAGTATTTTAAACAAAATATATGTATTTATCTATTTATGTATAAACTAAAAGAAAACTAAATAAATGCCTAATAAAATCAAAAATGGTGAGAAAAATATTTTTATATTTTTAATGTCATGAGAAAAAATAAATAAGTCAATCAAAAAAAAGAAAAAGTCAAAAAGTCAAAGAAATAAGCAAAATGGGCTCAGGGGGGGTTCAAAAGCAATTATGTGGTGCAAAAAGAAAAGTCAACACAGGCCCAGCCCATGAAGACCTTTCTTCAACCTCCAGCCTTCTGTTTGAACAAAACGCGCGCCACTTTCCTCCATTGCAAAGTCCTGATTCCTTGAGTTTTAGCAAAAACTTCCAACATCAAAACTGTTAAGCATCTTCCCACGAATTCACACATATAAAAAACATGTTTTAATTCTCAGAAATGAGAGAGAATTTCTTCTCTCCCAATTCTTAACCTAATTTTTTTTCAAAGTTCAGACATCAAATTCTTGCAACACACGTAATATAAATAAAATCTAATTATATGGGCATGTTCAGGGCAATGATTATGACATCTTCTCTTCACAAACCTAAAGCTAACAATGCCTAATAAGAGAGATACGAATTCAAAAACTCACCTGTTCAGTTGAAGTTCTATCTGGCAATGGAGAAGCTCTCAGTGCAAGGTGATGATTGGAAAAGCTTCCTTGAGGTCCAGGGATGCTATTCCAATGTTTACTTTGTCTTGAAAGCTTTTGAATCGAGCTAGAGCACTTCACCTGCAAGTCAGAAATGTGAAAATGGTGGAACCAGTTAGAGGGATTACAGGTCGTGTTTTTGCTTTTGGTTAGCTTGCATAGATGTTAGGGAATGTATGTGAGCTGGTTTGGGCAAGAATGCTTGAAAGGATTGAGAGTTGGAACTCAATCTGCAGAGGTTGCTCTGTTTGAGCAGTTTCAAGGTGATTCTGAGTTTTGGGGGAGATTGGAGGTAAAAGACTCGTGCAATAGCTTGGTTGAGATGTGTGGAATGTGTTTGATCAGTTTGTCTAAGTGTTTGTAGGCTGATATGTAAGTTGGTACAAGTTATGCTACCTTCCTTGAATTTGAAGCAAGCAATGGCCACTTGATCATTCTAGCCTGTACAGGCCCTCACACTATGCTGCATCTTTTAGTCTTGATCAGTGTGTTATGTCCATGAATCTTGTGTCCAAAGATATGCATTGTACCATTTGATTTGCAAACTTGACATAAAGTTCTACTTTACAAAAATGGATAAATCAGTTTTTCCAATTAAGGCTTAAATCTTTGTACAATGACCAAACTCAAAGAATAACATCTTGGCACAATGGATTAGCATTAAATTTATGAGTGTCAAAGGGTTTTAGGACCTGTAATGTAGCACAAACTATGCTGATTTGAAAATGGCCTAAGTTATGAACATGTTCATGAACCATTCAAAAGTGGATTTTTGCCATATTGTGATATTCGATTCTCTCAAGTTATGAGGTTGTTTGAGAAGTTCTTGGACATTTTGGAAAGCTTGGAATGTGTACTACAATCCATCTTTGAAATGAAAATTGAAATTCCAAGTGGAAGTGTATGGAAAATGGCCTTGAAGTTAGGTAGAAAACCTTGTCAAAAAGGTCAAATTTTCACTAAGTTATGAATGGTTTAGTGCCCTTATTCAAAAATTTATAACTTGAGATACAAGCCTCATTTGGGAAAACTTTGTGAATCAAAGTTGTAGATTATGCAACAAGCTACAACTTTCATGTTTTGACTTTTGTTTGAATCCAAATAAATCTTGGTGAAAAAGTGGGGCAAAGTTGGGAAAAAATTAGGGTTTTCCATAACTTAGAAAGATTCTAAGTTATGAAAAATTCCATTTCAAACCCTAATTTGCATTTCTTGGTTTCTTGATGAACAAGTTTCATGATTTGGCATGTTTTGATGAAAAATGAATCTTGACTCTTGATTTTGACCAAAAAGTCAAAGTTTGACTTTTCAGTATACAGTCAAAATTGATCAATTGACTGGGAAATTCAACTGTCAATCTTGTGTACTTGGGATCTTTTGAGTTTGTTGATCATGTCAAGATAATTCCATGGGGTCTTTGAGTCCATATGTGAGCTTGGTTTGCCATTGGCTAGGTCAAACAGTCAAAAATTGCCTTTGTGCAGTCAAAACCCTAAAAATGACCATTTTGCCCCTTTGATGATCTGATCAAATTTCTTGTGGAATTGTGATCCAAACTTGATCAAATGGTCCATATGAGTTCATAATGTTGATGTGGGTCAATTTTCATGAGATTTGACTGTCAATTGTCCACAGTTGACTTTTTCCCCAATACAGTTGATTTCTAGGTCAACTGTCCAATTGACTGGGCAAAATTTGGAATCAAGACTTGAAACTTGGTATGGATAAACTTGGGAGTCCAACATGAAGCATGAAAGTCATCTTAGGCATTTTAGGTCAAAACATCTTTGTTCAACCACAAACCCTAATTTGGGTTAACAGTGCAAGGAGAAGTCTTGAGCAGAGGAAACCCTAACTGGATCTTGATCTTCAAAGGTCTTGTGATGAGAAAATGTTGAGGAAATGGGAGGGCAAATTTTGGGGTACAACAGTTGCCCCTGTTCAATCTTCTTGAACCTGAAGAGTTAGATTGGCAAGTTTGCCTTTCATGACTCGAGGGTAAAAGGAGATTGGACACTAGAGTGCCCGGAAATTTGCACTCGCATGCTGAAGTATCCGTAATGTGATGTTGGGAATGGGCTTATAGATGCCATTTGGAGAGGTGGTGGATAGGTAGATGGGCTTATAGATGCCATCTGGAAATGTGACGGAACTTTGTCGGGAATGGGCTTATAGATGCCATTTGGAAGTATTGATCGCATAAGAGATTCCTTAGCGAAAACTTGTGTATTTGAGGAAGACAGATGTTTTCCTGGCTTTTTACAGGTGTTTGATCTTCAGTCTCCTTATGTAGATATGCCCTGGCTAGATACAGGTATCGAATCTACAATCGGTTGTTCACAGATGTGCCCTGGCTGGGTACAGGAGTCGAATCTGGAAATAGTCGTCAATAGATATGCCCTGGCTGGATACAGGAATCGAATCTTCGAACTCTTCAGACGTGCCTTGGCTAGATACAGGAATCGAGTCTGGAAATGTGGTCAACAGATATGCCCTGGCTGGATACAGGAGTCGAATCTGGAATTTAGCAGATATGCCCTGGCTGGATACAGGAATCGAATCTGGAAATGTTGTAGTTGATAGATGTGCCCTGGCTGGATACAGGGATCGAATCTTCGAACTTCTCAGACGTGCCCTGGCTAGATACAGGAATCAAGTCTGGAAATGATCACTCTCAGATGTGCCCTGGCTAGATACAGGTATCGAATCTGGAATTGTGACAGTTGAAGGTAGTTGTCTTTGGGATTGTCTGTTCCCTGAAAAGGCAAAAACATCAGTTGTATGCAATGTCTTGATGTATGATATGCATGATGTCATGATGTTCAACATGAGATAGTGTTGTATGCACTTTATCATGTGTGTAAGCAAGATGTATGAAAATGTGAAATGTTTATGAATGTAATTTCGTCTTAAGAAAATAAATCCTTGACGAACGGCCGGGGAGTTGCTCCGTGGCTGAGATACTTCACTGAAGTTTTGACAAGAGGCCTGCTGAGGACTTTAATGATGGGTTCTGCTGGGGATAATGACGATAAACTCCGCTGGGGAACGACAAAGATAAACTCCGTTGGGGAATACCAAAGATAGACTCTTGCCGGGGAATGAAAGAACTTTGCCGAGGGCGATCCTCCGTGGCAATTAGCTGAGGATAACCCAGTTATAAGCCCTTGTGAGGGATAACTCTGAATAAAGCTCGGGAGAGACGTCCGTATCCTGCAGGGAACAAGCTTCCAGAGTCTACCAGGGATGAGCTTTAAGACCTGCCGGGGAATGTTGTGCCTTTTCAGGGAATCAACTCCGCTTGGGGAAAGTATTGTTGAATCTTGTCTTACTCTGCGGGGCGTTGAGATGATTTGGTCACATTCTTCAGTCGAATCTACCTGGGTACCTTGGCGGACAAAGCAACCAGACTGCATCAGACAACTTCACATTGCCCCTGTCTCTGATGTCACCTGTAATTAATCTTTTGTTTTATATGCAAATATTTATGAATCAGCAATTTAATGTCAAATGCATATATCAAAAATGAACATTGGACGTTCTTCGCAAAACAAAACAGAACAAAGAAAAACAATGGCAGTTTGTATGGATAAGTGAATTTGTATTGATTTGAACTTTGCCTGTGAATAGGCGTTTTTGTACAAGAGGCTGACATCCTAGTAAGAGGATGCCGCCAAATAACATAGAATTTACAATTTTGAAAAGGAAACAAAACAGCTATGTGAACAATCCCACTGGGTTCCAGCTTTGCTATCGCCTTTATGTCTCCGAGCGTCTCATCGCTTTGCTGCCTAGTTGAAGATGAAGCTGATTGGTCGATGCCGAAGTCTGAGCCAGATAGTTGATGCCGAATTCCGGATGAGAAGTGATCCAATGAGACATAGTGTTACGCTTTATCCCTAACTTTTGCCTGGACCGCCCTTTCGGGTTTTCAGCCCACCGGGATACCCATTTTTGCCCAATCCGCCTTTTCAGGTTTTCGACTTGCCGGGTGTACAAATTTTTTTCATTTCATCCCTTATTTTTGCCCGAACCCTTTTGGTTCGCCGGGAAGCCCTTATTTTTGCCTAGGTACGTCAACCTAGCGGGTCTTTTATTCATGCGTAGTATCTTTTTACTATGTCTGCATTGGCGGGGTGAGGAAGGTCGTCACCATCCATGGTGGTCAGGATCATGGCTCCTCTTGAGAACACATGTTTAACCACAAATGGCCCTTCGTAAGTAGGGGTCCATTTGCCCCGGGGATCACTTTGAGGAAGGATGATGCGCTTGATTACCAGGTCCCCAACTTGATAATCTTGTGGTCTGACCTTCTTGTTAAACGCCCTGATCATCCGTTTTTGATACGTCTGACCATGACAGATAGCGGTGAGCCTCTTTTCGTCAATCAGGTTTAATTGATCAAGTCGAGTCTGGATCCAGTCATCTTCATTCAAGTCTGCATCCTTCATTATCCGGAGAGAGGGTATTTGGACTTCAATTGGCAAGACTGCCTCCATGCCATAGACCAAGGAGAAAGGAGTTGCCCCGGTTGACGTCCTTGCTGATGTACGGTACCCATGAAGAGTGAACGGTAACATCTCGTGCCAATCTTTATAGGTCACTGTCATCTTCTGCACAATTTTCTTGATATTCTTATTAGCTGCCTCTACAGCCCCATTCATCTTCGGCCGGTAGGGAGAAGAATTGTGGTGCTGTATCTTGAATTGTTCACAGAGTTCAGTGATCATCGTGTTATTGAGATTGGTACCATTGTCCGTAATGATTCTTTCTTGGACACCGTACCGACAGATTAGATTATGCCGGATGAAACGTGCCACGACGCTCTTGGTTACTGTGGCGTAGGAAGCTGCCTCAACCCACTTTGTGAAATAATCGATCGCCACCAAGATGAAGCGATGCCCATTGGATGCCGTTGGTCGGATCTCACCGATCATATCAATGCCCCACATTGCAAAAGGCCAAGGTGCCGTCAGGACGTTCAGAGGAACCGGCGGAATATGCACCTTGTCAGCATAGATCTGGCATTTGTGACAAGTTCGGGAGTGTTGGTAATAATCAGCTTCCATTGTGGACCAGAAATATCCCGCCCGAAGGATTTTCTTAGCCATGGTGTGTCCACTGGAATGTGTTCCAAATGTACCTTCATGCAGTTCTATCATGATCTTCTCTGCTTCAGCCTTATCCACACAACATAGTAGAGTCGAATCATGATTCCGTTTGTAGATAATGTCGTTGTTGAGGAAAAATTTTGCAGCAAACCTCCTCATGAACTTCTTGTCATTGACGGATGCGCCTTCAGGGTATTCCTGAGCTTCCAAGTACCTCTTCACCTCATGATACCAGGGTTTTTCAGTCACCTTTTCAGCCTCAAGCTCGCAGCAGTATGCCGGTTCATCCAACTTCCAGATAATGATCCGGGGAGCCTCATTGTCCCATTTAACTTTGAACATTGAAGACATCGTAGCTAGGGCGTCCGCTAGCTGATTCTCCTCTCTTGGGAAGTGCTCAAAAGTTATTTCTTCAAAGTGGGGAAGCAAGGTTGGCACATACTCCTTGTAAGGAATAAGATTTGGCTGTTTCGTATCCCACTCTCCTTTGATCTGATTGATCACGAGAGCGGAATCTCCGAAAACACTCAGAAACTTGATCCTTAAGTCGATTGCAGCTTGAAGACCCATGATACACGCCTCATATTCTGCCATGTTGTTGGTGCAGTTGAAACACAGCCGGGCGGTGAGTGGAGTATGAGTACCTTTAGGGGATATGATTACAGCGCCGACGCCGTTTCCCAAAGCATTGGAGGCTCCATCAAAATGCATAGACCATCGGGATCCTTCCTCAGGTCCTTCATCCGGTCCAGGTACTTCACAGTCAGTTACCACCATGATGTCTTCGTCCGGAAAATCAAAGTTCAATGATTGGTAATCGTCCACAGGTTGGTGTGCCAAATGATCCGCCAGTACACTTCCTTTAATTGCTTTCTGATTTGAATACTGGATGTCATATTCTGTCAAGATCATTTGCCACCTCGCTATTCTTCCAGACAGAGCGGGCTTTTCGAATATGTACTTGATGGGATCCATCTTTGAAATCAACAGAGTGGTGTGAGTCAACATATACTGTCTCAGCCGGCGAGCAGCCCATACCAGAGCGCAGCAAGTTTTCTCAAGCAGTGAGTAACGAGACTCACAGTCGGTAAACTTTTTGCTCAGGTAATAAATAGCGTGCTCTTTTCGGCCAGACTCGTCATGCTGCCCCAGCACACACCCCATTGAATTATCAAGTACTATCAAGTATAATATTAGAGGTCTTCCTTCCACTGGTGGCATAAGAATGGGTGGCTCTTGGAGATATTCCTTTATCTTTTCAAAGGCGGCCTGACATTCATCGTTCCAGCGTACTACTTGATCTTTCTTCAGTAATTTGAAGATTGGCTCACAAGTAGCAGTCATATGTGAGATGAATCGGGCAATGTAATTCAGTCGTCCCAGGAAGCCTCTGACTTCTTTCTCTGTCTTTGGAGTCGGCATCTCTTGTATGGCTTTTACCTTGGCGGGGTCCACCTGAATACCTTTGTCACTTACAATGAAACCTAGCAATTTTTCGGATCTTACCCCAAAGGTGCATTTGTTGGGATTCAACCTCAGCTTGTATAACTTGAGTCGGTCAAACAACTTCCTCAGATGGTCAAGGTGCTCCTCCTCAGTTTGAGACCTTGCAATCATGTCATCAACGTATACCTCAATCTCATGATGGATCATATCATGAAATAAAGCAACCATGGCACGTTGATAGGTTGCCCCAGCATTTTTCAATCCGAATGGCATGACCTTATAACAGAAGGTGCCCCACTGAGCCACAAAGGTAGTTTTTTCCATATCCTCCGGAGCTATCTTGATCTGATTATACCCTGAAAAACCATCCATAAAGGAGAAAACCTTGTGTTGAGCGGTATTGTCAACAAGAACGTCGATGTGAGGTAAGGGGAAGTCATCCTTGGGGCTTGCCCTGTTCAAATCTCTGTAGTCGACACACATTCTGACTTTACCGTCCTTCTTCGGTACTGGCACCACGTTGGCGACCCATTGAGGATAAGAAGTTACTGCTAGAAACCCGGCATCAAATTGCTTCATAACCTCAGCCTTGATCTTTTCAGGCATCTCTGGGCGCATACGGCGGACCTTTTGCTTTACCGGAGGGCAATCTTCCTTGGTTGGCAGGTGGTGAACTACAATGTCGGCATCCAAACCAGGCATGTCTTCATAGGACCAAGAAAATATCTCCATGTAATCACGTAGCATCTGGATCAATCGTTGCTTCACGCTGAGCTCTAGATTAGCCCCAATCTTGACCTCTTTCCTATCTGTCTCAGTACCCAGGTTAATTGTTTCTACCGGCTCTTCATGTGGTTGAATAGCCCTCTCTTCCTGGAGTAGCAGTCTTGCGAGTTCACCAGGCACTTCGCAATCATCTTCACCTTCGTCTTCGGCCAAGTTGATTGGATTCTCGAAGTCATAACTGGCGGTAGCAGAGCTGTTACCAGTGAGATCCAGAGTGGATTGAAACCTGTATAAGTGAGTGTGTGTAAATATAGCTGTTTTGCAATATATATAACACAGAAAGAAAAAGAGCACAAGATTTGAAATGCAACAAACGTCCAATGTTTTGATTGATGATATATGGAAATGTTATACAAAAAGCCCTCACAAATGGAGCTACGATGCCCCGGGTAGGACACCGAGCCAACAAAGTTTTAACATATTGTTTGTTACAAATTGGAAATCAAAAGAAATTAACTACTGCGTGACAAATGTGATAGGTGTAAAATCCTTTGCCGTCCAATTGCTTGGTCCGTCGCTGGTAGTCGGGTAGATCCAACTGTCAAACTCTACTTCCCCTACATCCTCCTCAATAGCATTCACCCTTGGGTTGGAGATAAACACTGGAGCCTTTCTGATCTTGTCCTTGCGCAAAACCTTCTGAGCCTCTGCAGTAAAGCCCAGCCCAAACTTGTCGTTCTTTTGAGTGAAGTCAGGAAGCTGACCCCAGTTTACACAATTGCCTTTCTCGATTATAGCCCGGGCATCCTTCAAGGATGCCATCTTCAACGGAAAATGTTCTTCAACTATTGCTTCAGCTGATGCCAACACTGGAGGTACTTCCTCAAAATGCTGAAAGGGGGTTTCAATAAACTCCCCGTCCATCTCGATATACCGGAATGAATTCAAGTGACTAACCATGTATTCCTCCTCACCCTGCACAGTAACAATCTTCCCTTTGACAGGGTATTTGAGCTTTTGATGTAGAGTGGATGTTACTGCCCCAGCTTTGTGAATCCAGGGTCGACCCAACAAGCAGGAGTAAGATGGACGAATATCCATTATATAGAACGTTGAGTTGAAAACTTGGGAACCCACACGAATAGGGATGTCTACTTCACCGTGCACCATCCTCTTAGAACCGTCGAAGGCTCTAACAATGATGTTACTAGGTTTCAACTCCAGGCCCTCACAATCCAAGCGGTCCAATGCCTTCTTGGGCAAGACATTCAGGGAAGAGCCGGTATCCACTAACACGTGTGCGAGAGTAGTGCCCCTGCATTCTATGGAAACATGCAGGGCATCATTGTGATTTTTCCCTTTGGCGGTAAGGTCAGCATCCGAGAACCCTAAGCCATTGTCAGCCGTCAAATTAGCCACACAGTCGGCGAATTGATCCGCGGAGGTCTCTTGCGGCACATGGGTCGTTTTCAGAAATGAAATCAGGGCTTTTGCATGGGCCTCTGAGCACAGCAGCAGTGATAGCATAGAGATTTTGGAGGGAGTATGCCCCAACTGTTCAACAACATTAAAGTCACTCTTTTTGATAATTTTAAGGATTTCCTCCATTTCTTGTTGGGAGGCTTCCACAACAGTCTTCTTTTTTGGTGCCTCCGTCCTGGCAGGCGAATCGGTAGCAACTTCTTTGCCCCGAGTATCAGAGGACTCGGCGGCAGTAGTAGACACAGGAACTTGAATTGGGACCTGCACACTTGCGGGTGTGATGGTGAGAGGTTTTCGGATAACTGGCGGTGCAATGTCAGGCGAGAAGAGCCTGCCACTGCGGGTAATCTTGGCGGGACCAGTGATGCTACTGATACTGGTATTGGTGTTGAACTCCTGCTTCACCCCAAGCACATACACGTCGGCTCCATAATGCCATGGGACCTCTTTATCAGACTCATATGGGAGAGGCCCCGGGACAGTAATGATGATGGGTGCAACAGACATAATTTGGACTGGTTTCTTCACAGGAGCTTTGGCAGGATTGTAAATTGTGACAACAGATATTTCTTCAATGGAAACAAATGGAAGAGCAGTTTTCTTGAACAGAATTTCCTTGCTATCCATCGGGCTTTGGATGCCTGATTTCAGCAGTGGACAACCGGTAGGGATAACAGCACACAGGAGGCAACCCTTACTACAACCCGGAAATAAACCGGCTAGTAGTAAGTTCCTCTTAACAGTCAAAAGAGGGGTAACAACTTCATTCACCGAAACAGCATACAACTCTTCCTCAATGGCATTTACTCTATGCTGGGGCATAGGAGCAGTTACAACATTCGGTCTTTCAGGCGCTTCAAATTGAATTTCCTTCGCGTCGATAAGATCTTGCACTTTGTTTCTCAAGGCCCAGCAATCATCAGTAGTGTGCCCGGGACTATCAGAATGATAAGCACACCGGGCATTTGGGTTATACTTAGGGGATGCAGTGTTGACGACCTTAGGAGCTTCTTTGAGGGTCACCAAGTTGGTTGATAACAGTTGGGGTAAAATTTGAGATAGGGTCATACTCAGCCGAGTATACTGCCTCTTGGGCCTTTCACTTCTTTGTTGATTGTACTACTGAGGAGCAGCAACAGGTTTTGAAATGACCAAAGCGTTGACGGCTTGGCGACTTTCGGGCTTGACTTGTCGTCTAGGACCATAGACGGCGCTTGCTTCTTTCTTAAACGGCCTCTTCTCAGTACTTGTAGAGGCAGCCTTTTGTATCTTGCCTGACCTGATGCAAGCTTCAATTCTTTCTCCCGTTAGAATCAAATCCGTAAACCCAGCAGAGGAGTTACCAACCAAATGATTGAAAAATGGACCAGACAAAGTCCCTAGGAACATATCAACCAGCTCACGATCAGTCAATGGAGGCTGCACCCTGCCAGCCAAATCTCTCCATTTTTGTGCGTATTCTTTGAACCCTTACCCATTCCTAGAGACATACCCTGAAGTTGGGTACGCGTAGGAGCGAGATCAGAATTGTATTGATATTGTCTGTAGAATGCGGTTGCCAAATCTTCCCAGTGTCGAATGCTAGTTCCATCTAATTGGTAGAACCATTCAAGCTGTGACCCCGAGAGGCTATCTTGGAAGAAGTGAATCCAGAGGTTCTTATCCGCCGTGTAAGGTTGGATCTTCCTTACGTACGACCTCAGATGCAGCTTTGGGCAGGAGACCCCATCATACTTGGCGAAGGCAGGCGCCTTAAACTTGTGTGGAATTACTACCCCAGAAGATAACCCCAGATCTCCGAAATCCAGTCCCGGCACATTCTGAATTTCCATGGCGCTCAAGCGGTCCTCCAATTGCTTGTATCTGTCAGCAGCAGGTGGGTATTGTTCGTCATTATAGTCCGCCTCGTTGTCGGAGACTGCGGGACTAGGAGCTCCTCCCCCTTGGGGACTGTTTTTCTCAGCAGAAGAAGTAGTTGGTTCAGCTTCATTATGGAGTGTGTTCCCAAATCTGCGTCCGGTGTTGAACAACGCAGTCCTCTTTTTCTTCTTCTTCTTCAGGAGTAGAGTCTTCAACTCTTGCTGACCTTGGACTAGGCTTAGGACCATCTCTTGAAACTGTGCACTTTGGGCCTGAAGGGCCTTGATTGCTTGCTCACTGGATGAGTCTGGATTCATGATGACTGTTCAAAATAAACAGCGAAGGAGATTAAGTAACCTGTGAAATAGGGTATCTGCTATGCATATGGTGCAATGGAATGCGTATGTTTTATGTTTTCAAAGACAAACAAGATTCAACTTTGTAGACAAAAAGGGAAACACACTTCATTAGATTAAAATTTTCAATTGTTCAACAATTTTCCCTTAGGCATTACAGGAATGAAAAAAATACTGGAAAGGAAATAAAAGCTATAAAAGGAAATATCCAAAGCCCATCAATGCTCTCATGGCCTCCTTTTCTCAGTGTTGATGTAGTTGTTCAGGACCCTATCTTCCTCCAATTGCTTAGTTAGCCTCTGGATCTTCCGTTCCTGCTCGTTGAACTTCTCCCGATAGAAATCCCGTTCTTCCTTTAGCTGCGCCCAAGATCTCTTCATTGTGTCAAAATCAGTAGGTATCTGAGGAGGGAGGACAGTTGGAGGAACCCCATCTTCATTAGGAGATTCAAGAATGATAGGTATGACAGCTTCATACGGCATCCCTAACCTCTGAGCACGGATGCGGACCCACTTGCAATAGGGCTCCATTGGTAGAGAAGTCTTTGGCCCCAACTCATGTGGGTCAGCTTTGTGAATTTTGTCCCAAGCTCTAATGAATCCATGGCGTAGTTTGTCACTGTCTGCCTGAAACTCAAAATGGAAGTGAGGAACCAGCATTTCATGAGGCCCATCTCCTCTGGCTCTTCCAAACTGACGGAGAGCTAAGCATGGATTGTAAGAGATTCCTCCTTGGATACCAATCAACGGGACATTAGGGTATTCTCCGCAACGGTCAACAACAACTACCTCATCCAAACCTCTGAGAGTCCAGGTGATGTCATTATCAGTGAGAGACATTAACCTCCGAGCCCAACCTTTTCCTTCTTCATTCTTCAGCACGAACTTAGGAAGGTGCGAAATAAACCACCTTACTAGCAAAGGAGCACAACACCATGGAGTTCCCCGTTTTCGAGCAGTACGAGCATAGAGTTGTTGTAGAATATCACCCAAAAGAGTGGGTACCGGATTCCGAGACATGAAGATCCTTATGACATGGATACTGATAAAGGTGTCAGGGTTGGGAAACAATACCAGACCATAGATCAAAAGAGCCAGAATATCCTCGTACGCCTTGAAGTCCAAGTCATTCCAGAAATCATTAGCCTTGCCAACCAGAAATTTGACCAAAAATCCCTTGACCCCATTTCTAGTTTCCCAGTTGGACAATACCTCTTCTTTGGTCAAGGGGAGAATTGCAGCAATCTCTTCAGGCCTAGGAGTCTTTTCCAAACCAGTGAATGGAGTTTGTTCCAAGACAGGGATCCCAAGCAAATAAGAGAATTCTTCCAGGGTAGGAACCAGCTGGAAGTCTTGAAAGGTGAAACAATGATACAGAGGGTCATAAAACTGGGTCAGAACACTTATCAGTTGTTGGTCCCATTTTGCAGTGATCAAGCCAAGGAGAGAACCATGTATGTTGATGAAGGAAGAAGTGTTTGGAATCCTTCCAACCAAATCCTTGAGTAAAACTGGTGGATGAACAAAGTTGAGCCGGATGGTATTTCTACGTACATGCATCATGATGTCCTACAAAACAGAGCAAAGATGAAACTTTTTTGTCTTTGAAATGGGTTAGTCCTTTATATAGGATGCATGCAATGGTATGATGGCATGATGCTATGATGAAGCACACCACAAGTATTCACACAGGCAAACATGATAAGGCACACAAGTCACACAAGACACCCTTAGGTTTCAGGCCAGCATGAATTTCAGGTATTACCCTCTTTTGGTTTTGTTGGTTAAAACCTGTCCTATCAAAAGTAACCGGGTTCTAGAGGATCTCAAATCATTGGCTACCCTCAATCGGCCATAACTCCAGCATCGCAATCTTTTCTCGCGGCCAGAACCATCTCGAGAGTTTAGCCTCAATGAGTGTAGCATACTGCTACTGTCCTAATAGCCAAGTTGGTCAATTTAGGGTTCTAAGGTTGGTTGGTGTTTAATGACTCCTTAGAAGACCTATATTCTCCCTGTTGCAACACAAGGGATATAGGTACAGACTAAGATGCCACACCAATGTAGCCACTGCTTCACCCATGTCGGTCTACGCCGGACAGGTCCCTCACAGATTATGCTACCTAAAAAGGGTATTTCCCAGATCCGGGTTAGGATCTATGAAACTCCGATGCAAAGCCCACAAATATAAAAGCAAACAAAGCAAACAATTGAAAATAAAGGTGATCTAAACCCTAAGGTTACTCCACTTTTAAGTACCGTCCCCAGCAGAGTCGCCAGTTCTGTGATACGGTGGGAGAATTGACTTGAGGTTTTGCGTTTGTTTTCGCAAATGTTTCGGTTGAGCAAGAGTCGCCACCGACTTTTTATTTTATCCTAAGGAAAGGTTAAAAAGCACAGCAAAAACCATTTGAGATGTTTTCTTGGGTTCAGGGAGTAGATTATAGAAAGGGAAGGTATTAGCACCCTTTCTATCCATGGTTATCCATGGGCTCTTAGTTACTTGCTTAGATCATTTGCCTTTTGTTTTCAATTGTTTTAAATGGTACTTGTGTGTGTGTGGGTTTTGAAAATTATTTTGAAAAGAGGCCAATGTGGTGGCAATCTTTGTAATGATCCATGTGGGGATGTATACAAAGATGTACGTCTTTTGAAAAGGTTTTCATTTGTTTTTGAAAGTTGTTTTGAAAGTGTAGTGATGTGCGATTTAGAAAATAGGCAAGTGTTTTTTTGTTTTGCAAGTTTGATTCAAGTAACTAAGAGGTTGTCTACTCCTAAATTTCTCAAAGATTATTGCTATGTTTTAACCCCTTTTGACAAGTTTGTTCCACCATTGTATTTGGTGGACAATCTCATGTTATGATGTGAAAGGGACAGGCGCGGGTCATCGTTTAGGCCATAATTGCAATGGTGCCAAGTATCTTTGGGCATTTTCTTTAAAGGACTCGATCATTTGTTTGGCAATATTTTGAAAAGTGTTATCGAGGGACTATGATCATTCAATTTGTTTATTTTGCCCAAAGAGACCTAACATACAACATGGCCCAATTTTAAAAGGCAACAAGTGGAATACCCTAGGGGGTGCAAGTGTGATTTGTGTGTCCATTTTCATGCTTGTTTGTCTTGAGATTAGGTCATAACTATTTTGTCGTTTTTTCGCATACAAACCCTAATTCTAACATGGTATAATTAGAAAGCAATAAAGTGCGAAAATAAATTTACTATGCTATTACAAAACCAAATATGGGAAGGGGGGTACAAATGTTCAAATGGGGATTTTGACAAGGAATTTAAACCTAAAACTAATACATCAATATTAAAATATTTTACAAGATGATTAATTTACATAGATTAAATAAAATAAGACAAATATGCAAGAATGCAAAAAAAGAATTTTTATATGTATGAAAAAAAAGAATTATTTATGTGAAATAAAAAGGTATTATTTTTTGGAGTATTTTAATATTTAGGGCAAAACCCTAATTCTATTAAATAAAATGTATTATTATTTAATTTAATACAAGTATTTATTTATTATGCACAAAAATAAAAATAAAATGAAGTATATTTATAAAAAGTATTTTTTATGTCAAATATTAATAAAAATGAAAAATATAGGTATTTTTGTATTCTAACCTAAATATACTAATAAATAAATATATATATGTATTAAGTTCTAAATATGTATTATATATAAAAATAATAATATTTAATATTTAATAAAAAAAGTATTTTTCTATAAAATATTTTCAGAAAGTAAAACAAAAATAAAAATGTATAGAAATGCATTTGCACTATTTTTTAGTATTTTAAACAAAATATATGTATTTATCTATTTATGTATAAACTAAAAGAAAACTAAATAAATGCCTAATAAAATCAAAAATGGTGAGAAAAATATTTTTATATTTTTAATGTCATGAGAAAAAATAAATAAGTCAATCAAAAAAAAGAAAAAGTCAAAAAGTCAAAGAAATAAGCAAAATGGGCTCAGGGGGGTTCAAAAGCAATTATGTGGTGCAAAAAGAAAAGTCAACACAGGCCCAGCCCATGAAGACCTTTCTTCAACCTCCAGCCTTCTGTTTGAACAAAACGCGCGCCACTTTCCTCCATTGCAAAGTCCTGATTCCTTGAGTTTTAGCAAAAACTTCCAACATCAAAACTGTTAAGCATCTTCCCACGAATTCACACATATAAAAAACATGTTTTAATTCTCAGAAATGAGAGAGAATTTCTTCTCTCCCAATTCTTAACCTAATTTTTGTTCAAAGTTCAGACATCAAATTCTTGCAACACACGTAATATAAATAAAATCTAATTATATGGGCATGTTCAGGGCAATGATTATGACATCTTCTCTTCACAAACCTAAAGCTAACAATGCCTAATAAGAGAGATACGAATTCAAAAACTCACCTGTTCAGTTGAAGTTCTATCTGGCAATGGAGAAGCTCTCAGTGCAAGGTGATGATTGGAAAAGCTTCCTTGAGGTCCAGGGATGCTATTCCAATGTTTACTTTGTCTTGAAAGCTTTTGAATCGAGCTAGAGCACTTCACCTGCAAGTCAGAAATGTGAAAATGGTGGAACCAGTTAGAGGGATTACAGGTCGTGTTTTTGCTTTTGGTTAGCTTGCATAGATGTTAGGGAATGTATGTGAGCTGGTTTGGGCAAGAATGCTTGAAAGGATTGAGAGTTGGAACTCAATCTGCAGAGGTTGCTCTGTTTGAGCAGTTTCAAGGTGATTCTGAGTTTTGGGGGAGATTGGAGGTAAAAGACTCGTGCAATAGCTTGGTTGAGATGTGTGGAATGTGTTTGATCAGTTTGTCTAAGTGTTTGTAGGCTGATATGTAAGTTGGTACAAGTTATGCTACCTTCCTTGAATTTGAAGCAAGCAATGGCCACTTGATCATTCTAGCCTGTACAGGCCCTCACACTATGCTGCATCTTTTAGTCTTGATCAGTGTGTTATGTCCATGAATCGTGTGTCCAAAGATATGCATTGTACCATTTGATTTGCAAACTTGACATAAAGTTCTACTTTACAAAAATGGATAAATCACTTTTTCCAATTAAGCCTTAAATCTTTGTACAATGACCAAACTCAAAGAATAACATCTTGGCACAATGGATTAGCATTAAATTTATGAGTGTCAAAGGGTTTTAGGACATGTAATGTAGCACAAACTATGCTGATTTGAAAATGGCCTAACTTATGAACATGTTCATGAACCATTCAAAAGTGGATTTTTGCCATATTGTGAAATTCGATTCTCTCAAGTTATGAGGTTGTTTGAGAAGTTCTTGGACATTTTGGAAAGCTTGGAATGTGTACTACAATCCATATTTGAAATGCAAATTGAAATTCCAAGTGGAAGTGTATGGAAAATGGCCTTGAAGTTAGGTAGAAAACCTTGTCAAAAAGGTCAAATTTTCACTAAGTTATGAATGGTTTAGTGCCCTTATTCAAAAATTTATAACTTGAGATACAAGCCTCATTTGGGAAAACTTTGTGAATCAAAGTTGTAGATTATGCAACAAGCTACAACTTTCATGTTTTGACTTTTGTTTGAATCCAAATAAATCTTTGTGAAAAAGTGGGGCAAAGTTGGGAAAAAATTAGGGTTTTCCATAACTTAAGTTATGAAAAATTCCATTTCAAACCCTAATTTACATTTCTTGGTTTCTTGATGAACAAGTTTCATGATTTGGCATGTTTTGATGAAAAATGAATCTTGACTCTTGATTTTGACCAAAAAGTCAAAGTTTGACTTTTCAGTATACAGTCAAAATTGATCAATTGACTGGGAAATTCAACTGTCAATCTTGTGTACTTGGGATCTTTTGAGTTTGTTGATCATGTCAAGATAATTCCATGGGGTCTTTGAGTCCATATGTGAGCTTGGTTTGCCATTGGCTAGGTCAAACAGTCAAAAATTGCCTTTGTGCAGTCAAAACCCTAAAAATGACCATTTTGCCCCTTTGATGATCTGATCAAATTTCTTGTGGAATTGTGATCCAAACTTGATCAAATGGTCCATATGAGTTCATAATGTTGATGTGGGTCAATTTTCATGAGATTTGACTGTCAATTGGCCACAGTTGACTTTTTCCCCAATACAGTTGATTTCTAGGTCAACTGTCCAATTGACTGGGCAAAATTTGGAATCAAGACTTGAAACTTGGTATGGATAAACTTGGGAGTCCAACATGAAACATGAAAGTCATCTTAGGAATTTTAGGTCAAAACATCTTTGTTCAACCACAAACCCTAATTTGGGTTAACAGTGCAAGGAGAAGTCTTGAGCAGAGGAAACCCTAACTGGATCTTGATCTTCAAAGGTCTTGTGATGAGAAAATGTTGAGGAAATGGGAGGGAAAATTTTGGGGTACAACACCTTGATACATGTTTGAATTTTTTATACAGCGTAAAACTTCCTACGATGCTACACTTTTTTGTATATGCGACACAATGATGCATGTTAACTAATGCAACCTAAATGTTTTTCCGAGGGGAAACACAACAATAATCAACTGCTGGAAAGCAAGGAACATCTGAATAATTCCTTGAACATCTGTTATTCTGTAGAGAATAAGCTGTCTGAACTTCATTGGGGAAATTGCAAATCTGAGCTATCAACTTTCGAGGAGAGATATCATTGGGGAAGCCGTCTCTTGGGAGGAATACTACAATAATAAATTTTAGTCCAGAGAAAAATTTCTGACTCTGGTAAAATTCTTAACTTCCTGGGGAAAAATTCATTATCTCCTGCTAGAGCGATAAGGATAACCTTGCTGGGAATAGACATCTCTACAGTAGAGTTCTTGATAAAGATATCTTCTACTGAGGATAATTGAAACTTCTTGAACATAAGAGACCCACCACCAGATCAAACTGGGGATTTTACTACTGAGGCTAAAAATATTCACTTCGGGAAGAGGAGAAATCTAGGAACGAGAAACTTGGTGTTCCAACCCTTCATCAGGGATATATAAAAAACCCTCTATAACTGGGGATAAAATAGCTTTAATCCGCATTCACCCACATACCCCACATCGAGGAAACAAAATGTTGTACGGATTCTCCTCATCCCCTGATTTTGCAAGGAGAAGAAAATATACTTCATTGGAGAGAAGAAATTCGCTCTGCTAGAGAGAAACGACAACTTTATGGGGATATAAGCACCTCACTGGGGATATTCAAACCACTTCACTAAGGATATATCAAGGATCTTCGACCGGTGAATAGAAAAAATCTTTCAGGAAACCTTGAACAGACTAGGCGACTCTAGGGAAAAGCTGGTGCAGAATCCTGCTGAAATGCACCTCCCTGGAAATTAGTCCTCTGAACAAGGACTTCCCTTTAAACAAAATCTTGCCAATAGTGTATACCATACTGGGGATAAGGGTTTCGTTTAAATAGGGGTACCATCTTTACTAGGGAGACTAAACTTGATCCAAACATGGATATGTCTCCACTAGAGATGAAGGTTGTTTCTTAGGCAGAGGAATATCTTCACTTGGGATGGAAGATCTTCCTTAGAAAATTCTAATCATATGAAAGCCTCATGCTGGTAATCAAACTAACTCTGCTTATGTTCTTTTGCTAGTATAACTTTTATTGTGAGAAAACGAAAATCACCACCAAAATAAACCACACCAAAATACCCCAGACATGGTCTACGAGGGAATCCACATTGAGAGGGTACTTCCACCACAATGACCTGAGACGACTTGCCCCAGTATTTGGAAATTGTGAAAGGATTCTCCTTTGATCAACTGATTCTAGGAGAAATTTTTCAAATCTCGACATAATTGCCCCAGTTTGATCAAACTATGAGGGATCTAATCCCGACTTAGTTTCACCTGACCAGTAGGATTTTGAGGGATTGAATCCCGACTTAAATACCCCATATTGGCTGAATTTTGAAAAGACCAGTGTTGAGAAAACAAATCCGCTCATACCCAATTGAGCCTCAAACTTTCCCATTTTAGGGTAGCCAGTCAGTAAAACATCAAGTTGCTCATGCTCAACAGAGTCCCAAAGTACCTTTCCCCCTAAAGGTGGTCTGAAAGTAACATGCCCCTGCTTCTCAGAAACTTCGAGATAGTTTATCCCAACTTCTTCAGATTTTTGAGAGGTTGGTCAAATCTCGACATAACTGCCCCAAATTAACTGAACCGCGAGGAATCAAATATGAACTTGAATGCCCTAGTATGAATAACTTTGAGAGATCACATCTCAAATTGAATGTCCCAGGTTGTATTCAAAAAAGACCAGTGTTGGGAAAACAAACTCGCTCATACTCAACAAAGTTTCAAACTTTTCCTTCTTAGGATAATAAAAAAGTAGGATACCTCTACATCACAGGGCCTTAACAATCCATTTCTTCATCTCATGCTTATGGATAAATGAGAAACTCAGGAAAGTAGGTTGCTTTATAAACCTTGCTCAAACAAATACTGGAATCAATTTATCTCTTATGACCAACTGAAAGTGATACACCCTTGCTTAACGGAGACTTCTGGGCGATCAAAACTTGCACACCATCAACTTAAAACTATTTTTCAAATTTGTCTTCTTTTACTCAATGGAGTCATTAGAAGGCATATGCTCCAGATTAAGATCATTCTTCAAAATGATTTGCCCCTCAATGGATCTTTGAAGCAATTAGTCCCTCAGAATAGTCAAAATTTTCATCTGATGCTCATTATACAAGCTCACTTGATTTGTTTAAGCACTTGTTCATATGCAAATAATATTTTATTCTAAGAATGACAATTATAATGCAAATCCTATGCTTGTCTTGAAATTAAAAAACTTTTATTGAAAATATGTCAAAACGAGTTTTTTTCTGTACAAGAGAAAGTAAAGAGATTGAGTGATATCAACTCAAAAGTTTTAGAAAGCCTCCTAGGAGTCAGTTTACCGTACTCTTGTTACAACATTTCTTTCAAATTAACCCATTATTTAGTTAGGACTTCTCATAGTTGTAACGTGGCCTGGTTCACGATTTAAAAAAAAAGGATTTAAGGCTCAAAATCATTTGGTACCCACCCATTCCCCATGATGCTCTCCAGTCATATGTTCAATTAACTCGATACGAGTATTCATATCTCAAGAGGAGTTTATAATGGTTGAGGAAGCACTGAGATTTGTATGATATAGAAGTCACTCGGCTTTCTCTTTTTTGGTGTCTGATCACACGACTTTGCTCTTTGTTGAGGATTATTATTTTGTAATCCTTTTCGCTTTTCTGCCTTTCAGGTTTTTCATTCTTTTGTTTTCCCTAACTTTTGTCTGGACAAATTCATTTGAATTTTGATTTTGAAGTCCAGCGGAATGCCCTAATTTTTGCCTAAGTCACTTGTTTTCAAGTTTCCGGCTTAGCGGGCTTTCTTTTCATTTCTTGTTTTGATTCATTCTTTTTCTTTTGAATAAATCGTGTGGTCTCAAGTCTTTTGACTTTTTGTTAAGGTGTGACTACCTTATTCTTTAATGGACGAGGGATAACCATTGTGGTAACGCCGTCTTTCTGGACCTCTTGATGCGGGGATAAGGTGTGGTGATCCTCAGATACTCACTCCCTCTTGAAATTTTAACGCTCTATCAAATTAACTGAAGGCTACCCGACCCCGGGATAAAAATGAGGGTTTTTTATGAATGGAAAAGAAAATCCTACTTCAAGGCTCAAAGGGGTTGGCGAGGGTTTATCTCCCTTATATCTTTTGTGTTTGGGGATTTTAAACAATACATGTACATCGTTAACAAGGTTTTTACTCGAAAGCATACCGTTTATGATTCTAGGTATATTATTCACCATCCTCCCTTCAGAGGTATTTGCTTTGTTCACAAGAGTTTGGATATCAAAAAAGCAAAGACACAAATTTAAGAGTGAATACGAATATATTAATTCAAGACAAACATACTCAACTCATTATGATTAATATTCCAAAAACAAGCAAGTTTTACATACAAGAAAGTACTGAACAAAACAATAAAGATTACAAATGAGAATGCAAATGAAACTAGGAATTGCCATGTTGAGGAGACTTAACTCCGTCTGTACTTATAGCTTCAGAAGATGCACCTTGTAGTCTTAATACTCACTAAGTCAAAGGAGAATTCAAATATGACACTTGGTTAAAAAATGATAGCCTTTGCATCAATCAGATCTTAAACTTTGTCTTTAAATGGCCTACCATCCTTAATTGAATGGCCAAGTGCCCCTACGTGATAATCAAAACTGTCGTTTGGCTTAAATCCCACTGGATAAGGTGGAATGACATGCTTCAATGGATTGGGTTCCACCAAAGAAAGTTGGATAAAATGAAAGAACAATTGACCATAAGGCACATGCATTGTGTCATATACTCTTTTTGGCTTACTGTTATTCTGTTTTCCTTGTTGCTGACATCCCTGTTGATGGGTTTGTGGTTGCGACACACCCTGAGCCGGCTGATCATAAGGATGATATCGGTTCCGATTAACCCTCCAATTCTCACGGCTTAGAACAAACAATGACTGTTGGGGAATAACTTTTGGAAGCACAAGCAGTAGACATTACGACCTAGGATGCGAGGTGGAGCCTTGAACGAGAGAAGGCATAACCATCTTTCCAGCAGTAGTTGGGGTATGATTGATTTTCACACTTAGACCTTTGAGAGTAAACATAATTATCTTTGCACCCAGCAAATCCTGAACTTCATGCTTAAAAGCTATATAGTTCTCAGTATCATGACGAATTTCCCCATAATGGAAGTCACACTTGGCATTAGCATTATACTTCAGTGAAACTTTCACAGGAGCAGTCTAAGTTCAGAGCCTAACTAACTAAAACCTGAGCAATCAAGGAAGTAACTGAGCATACAATATTGGAGTATGATCAAATTGCCTTTTATGCTTCTTTGACTTTTGTTGACGAGCCTTCCCCATTGGATTCTTCTGGGGAACAGAAACTGGTTACGAACGGGAAGACCCTAGAACACAAGGCGGTGCAGGAGATACACAAACCACTCCATTTATTGAAGGTGCCTCTAGATTATGAGGAGGAATGGCAACCCTTGTTGCAGCAACAAGTATATAATCATTTTCCTTTCTCAATATTGTCTTCAAAACTTCCATAACCAAACTCAACTGAGTCTTCAACTGATGGTTCTCCTCCTTCAGGAGTTCCTAACCATGGACTAGGACCTGCATGTCCACCATAAAATTCCCCATCTAACCTTTCAATTCGTCCAATTCCCCATGAAGTTGGTCCATCATTCAATTCTAATCACATAGCGGTGAGAAGCCAAGATTTGCAGTTCTGAAAAGAAAATACCAAGTCTGAATAAGAGAATTCCCCTAGTCTTCAAGTACTTGTTATGGATGCATGAAATGCACGAGTGGATGCAGTGCCATGTTAAATCATTTTCAAGGAATCCACATACTTTTTCATTTTGATTTTGATCCAATAAGAGTCGAAAAAACCCAACACAAGGCTTATAAGCATGGTTCCTTGGAAATGATATGAACATGCATATTAGACACATATTTTTTCAGACATTTCTTTTGGAAAAATAAACATGCCATGATGCAGGTGCAAAGTCATGGAATCACGGTTTACACAGTACTGGATATATTTGTTGTACTATCACTGAATGGACCGAAAGTACCAGGTGCAAAACTCCGGAAAGTAACCATAAAATTATACAATCACCACGAAACAAAACCAATACTCACCATCAGAACAACCATCAGAATATAGTCACCATTTGTACCTGTAAAAATATCCCTCCCAACTCACGAGGTGAAGACTAGGTCAAGGTAAGGCAAGGATAACTCGGATTCATAGGTACGCTTAAAAGTACTACCGTCGTTACAACAGACGTGTGTAACGGTAGCACCTCACTTGAACCTCATCCAAGCGCAGACCACATGACCGCTATATTCCTAGGGTTCCTATACTATACCTCTCTGGCTTGTTACTGGGACTTTTACCTCATGGTAACACCCACCCAACAAGAAACACGGATCTAGCACAATAGATAACCAATATATGGAAAGTAGTAAAATGAAATGAAAACATATGCAAACACATACGTGTAACACATACAACTGCTGAAAAATAAAAACAAAACACCCAAATAAAAGCACACATAAGCTAGGACTGACTCTAGGATGAACCAGCAATTGGTCAATCTTTCCCCAGTGAAGTCGCCAAATGAAGCAACTGAGAAAATCATTGAAGGAAAATATCAATAAAATCGCCATCGAACTTCTTTTATACCACCGAGAGGGAAAGGTTAACATCTACTAAACCTGAGAAGGGAGAAATCATGGTCTTGTGATCGATAGATCGGGTAAAGGAGTAGATTACATAAAGGGAAGGTGTTAGCACCCCTCACGTCCGTAGTACTCTATGGGATCCACTCTTGTTGTGCTAATCTATCGGGTGTGTTCACACCTAAATCTAAAACTTAAATCTAAAAGAGAATGCATGAATGCAAAAAGAAAACACGGGGAAAAGAAGGAAATATTTACAAAGTTTTGCTCGCTTAGGCCCCACGACCTCCTGCCTACGTATCCCTTTTAATAAATTAAGGTGTTGTAGTTCAGATCACATATTTCTATAGGTTTTGTGTTTTTTAATGGAACAATGCTAAGTTTCGCATTTTACCACTGCTCTACCTTTGGAGACTTACGTATCTGTAGTATAAAGGAACCAACATGTTCGTACAAGACCAGGTACTTTCAAAAGAAAAATACACGAAGGCTGATAATGCCTCATCCAAAACTCTTAGCAAGTAGACATGGTGCTACCTAATCTTTGGGGATTTACGTGTCGTATTGCGTCAAGCGGAATTAACACATCCTTTTGAAAATTTTGGTGAAATGTCCGAAGGTGAAAAGAGTTTGAATTGGTTTGGTTGTTTTTACCTTAACAAAGGAATTTGGGATTTGAACCATTTGAAGACTATGACATGAGAGACCTCAGACGTACGAGTCAACCGCCTCACATCCAAAATACTCCACACGTGCTTAAGGCTCGTAGCACACGATTCACATTATTATTATTATTAAGTTCTTCATAGTTTGAAAGAAAAACAAGTTTTTGCTTTAATATGCAAAAGAGAGGAGAAAACAACTAAGGGAAACTATCTAGTCCTACCCCTAATGTCATCATACAATGATTGATCCTAAGGTTAAGGATAAAAGGGAAACATCTACCTAAATTGGCATGCATGGTTTAAAAAACTAATGTCTATCTCAATTCAAACCTCTAACTAATAATGAACCAAGATGTCCTAAGGGAACATGATATACAAGAAAAAACAAGTAAGCAATCAACAAGATCTAACAAAGAGAGCACACACATGGCATGAGTGGTGCACACTAACTCAAGTCAAATGCCTTACCAAGATATTAAATCATCGATGTAGGTAAAATGGGGGAAGTTCCTGACCATAGATATCTTATCATCTAGGCAAGAAGGGGTCATGAAAGCTACTCTTAACCAAGGTATCAAATTACCAAGGCAAGAAGTAAAGAATGAGGGAAAGTGAATGTCCATAGAAACTAAGCACCTAACCAAGATATCAAGCAAAAATGCAGGAGATAGAAGACAATATGAGCAAGCACAGAGCATCAACGTCAATCAACATGAGTTTAATAAAAAGCGTGGGGGATTGACTATAAATCCCCACTCCACTTCACCGACTCGATAACAAGAACAACACACTTCAAAGCATCGGCGTACAACGCGAGCTAAGGATGACTTGGGACTGGAAAATGGCGGGTTTTATTGCGGACCCTACTCGCCTTGCCTTCTTTGAGGACTTATCAATGGGGAATGGGAATGAGACGCCTCCTTTTGAGGTCTTTAGCACAAATGTAAATATGCGAAATTGCCTACATTGAGGACTTTAAACAAACACAAGTAGGAATTATCTGCTACAGGTCTTTTAAACAGCGACTCCCAGAGCATGCATCTCTATCATACTTCTCATGGCATCAGAAAAGCGATAAACACATGCATCTCTAGTCCTATTAGTCATGGCATCAAAAAGCGGTAAATACAATGCGGAGACTACACGTCATTAAAATACTACCAAAACGAATAAAGGTTCGTGGTAAAAGCAGCAGAAAGCAAGAAACCCGATGCACTTCGAGCGAGCTTCACCAAGCAACAAAGAAATGAGTCATACAAAAATATCCAATGTGAATCCAATGTCACGGTGCAAAAACAAATCGCAAGCAAGAGTGACACGCCACGCTAAATCAACGCCATGCATAATATAAGTTATACAAAGACTAACAGAGTTCGTGCATAAGATAAGCCTGTACTAGAACTATAAACCAGGTGTCACATACCATAAGACACTGCCTTCGAAAACTCGCACAAAAAACACCAAATTGAGTTAGCAAATCACAAGGGATATCAATTGTAATTAAACAATAAACATCACAAGTTAAAATGGCATATTGTCACGCGTAGAGTGAAATGAAACAAGTATCAGAAGCATAAAAGAAAACTCTGGGAAGCATGTACATCACAACATAAATCGAATGGAATATCATCATAAAAAAATCAAGACTCAAAGGAAATATCAAACAAACACCGAGACAAGTCTAATCATCCATGAACCAACAATTAAAACTCTACCGGAGCTTGAATTTCAAAATCGGGCAGCCACTTACACATGTGTCAAAATGCATAAGAAATCTCAATAAAATCGAGTAAACTCGAACACAATTATCAACAATTGAATAACTATGCATAAACAAACATGAGATACAAGTTATATCATCAAGAACATGTGACAAAAGTGTCCGGGAAGAAACGTTTTACTTTACAAATGTGCATGAAAAATCATATTAAAAATAGCTGGAAACAATACTAAAGCTCCACAATTATTCTGTTAAAGCCAAAAATTCATGAATCACAAAGATAAAACTCAAACTAAGTGCATTTCAAAGCTTGGGAAGCACTACACTGGATCACAATATCACATGAAAATTCGAACCGAAATTGGTACGACTTGAGATAATCGTCACTCAAATGTCAAAACCAATGCGACAGATATAAAATCAACAATTAAAATAAGTCTCAAGTGCGTTTTAGAAAAACGGACAACACTACTCCACATTGCAAAATCTTATGGAAAATCACATCGGAAACGGTTAAAATCACCTTGAATAGTCCACAAATATACCAATACGCACGAATAAGCATCAAATCACCTTGAAACACAATTACAAAGTGTTTATAGTTTCCGGACAACAACATATATGAACCAGAATCGAATAAAAAATTAGTTTAAAACTCATCAACAGATACAAAAATGTATACCGGTTCATATATTGCCGTATAGAAATTATAAACACTTTGTAATGATCAAAATCACATTCAAATGATGATTTCAAATCATGAATAACACAAATAAAGAGTTAATGCAGTTTTCAGATTCTTGAAGTTTTTATACCGAAAAGTGCAATTCATCCGCAAATCAATTCAAAAAATATATTAACACACAATAACACTATCAAATCTCAACACAATTCCATAATCAAAATTTAGATCCAAAATTCGGTGTTAAAAATTTATCATCAATTTACCGATTGAATTTTAGATCTAAATTGATTATGTAATTACTTAACCAATTCCTCTTTTCAACATCATATCACAATTCAAGAATCAAGTACTTCAAAAATATTCAACTCATGAAATTATGTACAATTCAAATCATGTATATATCTCAAAACAGATCAAATTAAAGAATCAAAGTATTTCCAATGAAATTCAGGAATTCAACTCGCAAACTCAATTAAGCACTTGAACTAAAATCAATTATCAAGAAAAGCACCTAATTCAATTAGAGGTTCAAGAAACTACTGAACTAAAAGCAGATCGGAGAAGATGATGTGTGACCGAAAGTGCACGGTGTATAACGGAAGGAAATCACCGCGAAATAGGAGGGAGGAGATCGCGGCTTGAAGTTACGTGAAGGAGAGGGAGACAGCCGCAGGGAGATCACTGACGGAAGGACTGTGGCGACTGTGGGAGATGACGGTGGAGAGCACTGGGAAAACGTGGCGGTCAGTAGGGATGAAAAGAGTATATGGCAGTCGCTGGCTTGAAGGGTGGCGAGCAGAAGAGAGGTGCTGGTGGAGCGCGTCGGTGAGCGTAGCGTATGCGGAGGAAAGGGAGGGAGGAAAATTGGGGGTTACTTGCGGAAGTTTGAGAAGATGATGAAGTTTGACGAATTTTTCCTTTGACCTTCAACGAGCTCTTGATGAATTTGGAGATAAAAATAATTTTGATTCTTGAGAGAGTTGAGAGAGATTAGGGAGAGGTTTTTGGTAAGAGAGTGGAAAATGTGTGAATCCCCAATTTTCAGATTTTTCGAATATATATCTTGGCTCCAAAACTTGAACTTCCACTAATTTTAGACATTAATGCTCGAATAAGGCGCAAGGTCATCCTTTTTGGTGTGAAATCAGACATCGATGCCTCTACGAAAAATGTCGTCGACGGAGTTTGTGACGTCATTCGAAAGAACCATTTTAATTGGATAAACGATGTCTGAGTTATGAATTTTTGAACATCGACACAATCGGTGAAAAATTCTACTGTGCAGATTTTTTAGTTACCGGTTGATAAACAATCCACAAGGTCAATGCGTTCAGTGCAAAATTCGAACTTGGGCCCTGAAGTAAAGTCGAAGATGATGAAATTTATGACGTTTGTCCGTGAGAACCACTTTCATCAGATAAACGACGAGAAAGTTATAAAGTTTTGAATAGCGAGAAACACATATTCAAAACCACTATTTTTAACTTCCGACAAAATTTCAGCATATTTTACCGTTCAGTTTGCGAACAATAACACGAGCTGGAATCTTCTGAGCAAAATCCGAACTCGGGACATGAAGTAATCTTGAAGCTAATAAAAATTTTGATGCGATGGCGTGAGAATCATCCTGATACGGTAAAAATTAAGGAAATTATGATTTTTTGAACCCGTGCGAACCAGTGGAACAAAAATCCATTTTGCTGTGAAAATTCTCGAGTAATTCGCACTTTCAGGAGCATTCCTCTTAGAATCAATTTCCGACTTCAACTTATGAATTGAAGAAGACATCAATCCGTATTTTTCAGTCGAAGAAACGTCCACATACCATTCTCCAGTCAAAAGATATGAATTTCCGAACGTCCGAGAAATGACGGAACATCACTTTTCGTCACAAAATAAAAGCTCAGGAAATTAGCGTTTCAGAGGCTTTTTTTCACTGAATCCGCCATCGACCCGTAAATATGAAATATAAAGGAGATCAATATGGAGTTTTAGATCCAAGAACCATTCAAAAACATTGAACCAGGCAAAGGTTATGAATTTTTGAATGTACCATGAAGATAGAAACAACAAATTTCCTTCTTACAAAACTCTGGTTATTTGCAACTTTGAGGACCTTCCTCAAAGAATTAACCTTTGACCCGAACATATGAAATATGCGGGATGCCGATATGAATCTGATGTCGAAAGAGCCATCCAGAAATACCAAATTGAGAGTAAATGCTGAATTTATGAATTCCACTGTTACAACAGCGAAATATTAAATCCACTACCTCAAATTCAACTGAAGCATTCAAATTTCTGCACAGTTCAGAGCATGTTGAAACACATGAGAAATTGGCATGATGATGCCTTGATTAGTCACCGATTGAATTTCTTAGAAACTCGTACTGAGCGTATTACGACCTCAAAAATCCCGAGTTCTGCTTTATTGTGCTGCTTTGGAGCAACCAACGTTTTCTGTATCTTTTCACAAAGAAATACTTTGATCCTGTGACTTTAAACACCAATAGCATGTATGCATGAAATGGTGGTGAAAATATAAGCTAATTTGGTTTAAAATGAAGAGGGTAAATTTTGGGGTGCAACACCTAACATAAAATCTCTGATCCATTTTAGGCAACAATCCTATGTGGTCCCATTGTCTCCAGCTTCCACACAATGTACAATTTCAGTTGTCCCTTTTTCTCCAACATTCAATACATTCTCACCTATCTCATTTTCATTGATCCTCTCAACATTCAATACATTCTCACATATCCCAATTTCAGTGGTAGTATTATACTCAAGTGATAGTATTAGTTCGCCAAGTATATCTGCTTCTAGTACAAGATGCATAACATATAAATGGACTTCCCCAGTCAACCCAGCTATTGCCTACATCCTCCTAATTCCATTGTCATATTTCAACTCAGCTATGCTATTACACTCCATTTGTCATGATACCAAAGGCTCACTATACTTGGATATCCTAACGCAGAAAATCCTAGCAAAAACTAACGAAAATGCATAATTTTTAACAGAAATGAAGATATTGGCTAATGGAATTACAAATAAGGGACCTGAATGTAACGTTTATTACATAAGGGACTGGATTGAAACTTGAAATTATGTTAAGGGATCAAAAAATATATTAAATCTTTTTATTTTATTTAGCATGAAAGCTATACTATTTTAAGAGTTAAAAGGTAATTTAATTTTAAAATCTCCCCCTTCCCCTTCTAAACCAAACATATTTTTGACTAAATATTCTCCCTCCCCTTCCTTTCTCCTCTTTTGAACTAAATATATATTTAATTAAAATATTTCTCATCTCCTCCCTTCTTTTTCCCTCTCTTCTATTAAAATCTCTTTTCTATCTTCTATTGAACCAAATTAACTCTAAAAGTTCTGGATTCAATTCTTTTTTAAACCAATTTTGACTTTTTTTAAAAATATTTTTAAATTTGAATTATTTAAAAATAAATTTAATATTTAAAAAAATAGAAATAAAATCTAAGCAGTGCAGTCACGATTTAAAAGTAAGAAAAAATTAATTTAAAACTAATATTAACAGAAAGATTAATATAATCCAAAAATTAAAAGGTTGTGTGCCGACAATATAAAATAGCTTTACATTGTCCTCTAATAAAAATATATATTTATCCATGTCATATAATTAATTTAAAAATAATAGTATGACTTATCACTTAATATAACTGTGATTGATTGACAATATAAAATTATTTGTCAGTGCATATTATTTTTTCTCATGACCCAATTAAATTTTATAATAGATTAAATAAATAAAAAAATTGTTAAAGATTAATTTAAAACTTGTAATTTTTGCGAGGGGGCTAAAATGACTCTTCACCTTTTAAAAAAATTAGCCAACTGCAATCATCTCCTAATGAAAAATGAATTTATGGATTTTTAAGAGTTTAATAAATATACATTGTAATTGTAAAAAAATTTGATACGGTCATTCAATAAAAAAACATGTATATGAAAAATCATTTAAATATTTTTAAATTATTAATATGACGTAATGAAATATGTATTTTTCATTAAATGACGTTATCATATATAATAATTTTTTTTTATTATCCAATTCTAACATTTTCATATTCAAAACTATCCCAAAATTTATAAATACAGATACATATGATTTTTTTTCTTTCAAATCGAACATCAAAACACTACATTTTATTAATATAGATTAAGTAATCAATGTGTTTAGTATTATTTATTCATTTTATATTCATGATTATTAAAATCTCCATTTTCCGTGTCAATGAATGTACGTGAAGGATCTATTATCCTTCTAGAATCATGCACACCTATCTATCATACTGGCATATTTTTTTTAGGTTTGTCTTTACGATTATGGTTTCTAATTTCTTAAATTATTACTATAAAATGTATAGTCCTGATCATCTATCTTAGATAAGGATACCTCTATAGTATGTCTTAATTACTAGAGATTGTTCTTAGAGGTGTGATCTAGGACAATCCTCTTCATAGAATGATATGCCTCACTCACCATAGAGTCTACTAAAGCCTCAACTTCAATCTCAACCTAGGGGTTAAGCTCGGGCTCTTGAACTGCTATCGTTTTCTAGTGGTCATCTAACATATTAAATTTCCTCATCGTTTCCTAGAGGTCATCTAATTTATATCATTTCAATATTTATGCATATCACACATTGATTACTTAATTTATATTAACTTTTTTTAGTATTGTGACACACTAAAGTGTGTCAACTATTGTCAATAGATATTTTTGCTATTGTGGCCAGAAAAAGAATGGTTTAGGTTCAGATTAGTCAAAAGGCTCAATTAGTTAAGCTCCAATATATTTTAAGTTCACTCTACTTTACTTAATATATAAAACATTTTAAATGTTAATAGTAAAGTATAATTCTTGATCTTTAATTTCATTAAACTTCTCTTGAATCTTGAGTTGGTTTGAATGTTGGAGTACTAATCTTAAATTGATCAGAGACATCGTTCAAGACCAATACTAATTCAAGACCAATACTTATTCAACTGTCTTCACAATTCGTTTTTCGACCTAACGTTTTTCTAACATTTTCCTCTTGTCGGGGCTCTTACCAAGGAGACGACGTCGAGATACAACAGGTTAGTAGTTAATAGCGCCCCGATACTGCAAGTTCGTAATTAACGTCAGACGCCGATTTAATATCGGGGCACATCATGTAAATACCACACGATTTCTACTTGATGCACTGGGAATCGAAAAAGGATACCACGAACTCTAGATCCACTGAGACTGTTCGATAGCAACATCCGACTGCCACCCTACGTATCCATTCTGAATGAAACACTAGACGAAACACTAGACGGAGATGGAAACCTCCATTCCTTCTTTAGAGGCCATAGCAACCGACAACCCAACCACATATCAACAAACAAATTCGAAATGGGGTATTTCAACATCCCGCCTAACTAAGATAGATGCCTTAAAGAAATGAGTCTCACCCAGATTCCTAAGTAGGATCTTCCACCTCAGACACCGTTCAACCATAGAAGGAGCTTCAGAGCGCGAAGAAAATTCAACCCGTCATTCTAGGAAAGACAACGACCAAAGCTTCAGATGCAATTCAACCACGTTGGGGTCGCCGTTGAAGGTTTATCCACCTAATCATTTCATTATCTATTTGTAAAGAATTAAACTCATTATATTATTAATACGAAAAGTTGTATATATCCTCATTCTCCATCTACTGTATGCTTCTTTGTCTCTTTTTATGCTATAACACTAGAGACAAGAGAACGGATACAAACGCCAGAGTGTGTATCCTATACCGACATAACACATTTCTATGACTTTGATACGATTTAAAGCATTTTATATGCTCGTTTGTGTATCCAATACAGAGTAAACACATTTATGCGACTTCGATATGACTTAAGCACATTTTATGCCCTATTGTGTATCTGATACACACTTAACACATTTCTCCGATTCTGATAGGGCTCAAATGCACACCTCATTTCCGAGGCTTCTTAAATGCATTTATGCATAGTTGGAGGACCCCTCCTTTTATATATCCAATCCAATGGCGTAAGTGGTAGATCCCGAATACGTCCACCTCGATTTGAGCCAAGCCTCGGAGGAAGAGATGAGGATCCCACCCTTTATCGGGGAACAATCCTATGACGTAGAGCAGAATATAAAATATGACTACATGACGTCAACCTCGGCGATCCCATACCTCATCATGGGGAAATCAAGAAATTGTCCAAACATAACATATAAAACAAGACAGTATTATAACAAACTCAAAATACAACGAACAAGTATAGCCACAAAAAATGGTAGCTAACATTATTCAATATACCAAGTTGTAGAATGTAAGAAAATTCTAGAGGTATATTTGTCATTTCATTATAAACAAAGACAATGGTTCTTCCAATTGTTGAAATAAAACATTAAATGGGTTAGAAATAAATGATTAGTAGTAACTATGGTAGTAGGAAAGACATTAGTTTTATTTTAGTAGTTATGTAGCAGTTATGTTGTTTAATTTACTGTTTTAGAATTGTAAAAGTTTTGTTTAAGTCTACAAAAGACCAAGTGTGTGTAATTTATTCACTAAGAGCAATATACAAGAAGTTAAAAGTATACAAAGTCTGATTAATATTCTACAAATTGGCATCAGAGCTCATGGCGAACATGATGAACCAAATGCCGTTACCACGGCTAACGAAGTCAAACTATGAAAACTGGAGCATCCAAATGAAAGCTCTTCTTGGATCTCTAGATGCGTGGGAAGTGATCAATGATGGGTTTGAAGAACCAACAAAAATTGGAGAAGATTGAAAGAGACGCGAGCGAAGGACAAAACAGCACTATATATGTTGTTCAGGACTGTGGATGAATCAGGCTTTGAGAAGATTGCTAGTTCGACTACGTCGAAACAAGCGTGGGACACGTTAGAGAAGGTGTTCAAAGGAGCAGACAGAGTAAAGAAGGTTCAACTCCAAACGCTTCGTGGCGAATTGGAGAGGATAAAAATGAAGGATACAGAAAATGTATCAAATTACATCACTCGTGTGCAGAAAGTGGTGAATCAACTCACAAGAAATGGTGAGACAGTAGCTGATGCAAGAGTTGTTGAAAAGATCTTAAGATCTTTAACAGACAAGTTTGAAAATCTGGTGTGTGCAATAGAAGAATCGAAGGACCTTTCGACGCTCTCAATCGAAGAGCTCACTGGTTCGCTCGAAGCACATGAACAAAGAAAGATGAAGAAGAAAGAAGAGGCAGACGAAGAAGCAAACCAAACAAAAGAATCGAAAGATGAAAAAGTACTCTTCTCGAACAACTTTATGACAAGTAATTGCATCAGGACATACTTGATCTTCTTAGAGAAATTGCTAAGGTTCTTCATCAAATCATCTGCAACAAAGTTTGAACACAGTTGGAATTTAAAGTTAATAGGAAGAATAGGATTGTGTATTTCAATGTAACATTTCCCGTAAAATTACCATTTTTAACTTTGTAATGATCCATGGAGTTACACCATTTTCAAACTACGATCCTATTAAATAAAATTTGAGCCTTTATCCATTTGTTTGCAACTCTTATCTTATTTCAACTTATTCCTGGATTAAACCTTGTCTCAGACGAATATATTTGTTTGAACCTCTCTAGGCAGTAAACCCTAGATTAGGTAATCAATTACCAATGATAAATTTTGAATAATTTGTAATATAGGAAACATGTAATCGATTACTGCATTAATGTATTTATTACCACGTGAACAAAGGAAATTTTCCATGTATCAGTGTTTCAGTAAAGCATTGTAATGGTCGATGGTTTCTTTTCAGTCTTTAAAATCATATTTCTAAGAATCAACATATCACTTTCATGTGATCCTCATTTTTCAAATGTTTTGGAGCTTTGTGAACTTTAAAAAATCAGAACAAGTTTCTAAACATTAACACTTTAAGAGCATTTAAGTGATATACAACTGAAAGATGATATTCATAAGAATCAACAGTCCTAGTTTGGATATAATTATCATATAGTCGACAAGTTCTTCTTTCAGCAAATTAAGTGTTATTTCAAGATTTGGTGATTTGATGATTGTGGAAAATGTTTCTTTTAGTTGAGGTGATTCAAAATCCACCATATTATTTGGTGCTTATAAAAATAAAGTGGTGTGCTTTCTAGGTTGGGAGATAGATATCATTTAGAGTGCTTGGTGTGAGGCTTGTAAACAACATCTAATCATAGTTGAAAATCCTATAAAAATATAGAGGGACTAAATGTACCCTTAAGTTGGAAAGGGTAATTAAAATAAATATTTGTGTCGTTCTCTCTGCTTTGAACTTTTACATTATACACTTTATTTTCCAGCACATAACAGTATAATTTCATAACAAATTAAACAATCATAAACTTGCTTCTGAGAAAATAATAGTTTTTTAAATTAACACATATACCAAGAAAAATCCAACAAATCTAATTTACATTCACCCCTCTTAGAATGAATTTTAATCAAATTAAAATTTTCTACAATGCTTCAAACTTTGTCATGATTTGTGTCATCAACGACCTACCTATAAATGAAACATGCTTAAAAATATCCTAATTTGTAATTCATCAAAAATACATTTTCACTATAAAAAGCCCATTTTGATACTTGATTAAATAGAAATGTACTAACCAATCAAAATCTTCCTTTCATCCAAGTGGTATATACTATTTTCAAATTCTCTTGCTACACTCCATAACATCACACTTCTTTCACTCTCATTTCACAATTCTATTTATCTCTCCAAAATTAGATTTCAAATCTCTCTCTCTCTCTCTCTCTCTCTCTCTCTCTCTCTCTCTCTCTCTCTCTCTCTCTCTCTCTCTCTCTCTCTCTCTCTGATACAGGTTCAAAGTCCCCTTCAATTCAAAATTCTTCTATTCAGCCTAATGAGGATGGAGGCCCAGTGTTGAGAAAGAGTCAAAGGGCTAGAAAGCCACCCATTTGGATGCAAGAATTTGCCTAAGGGTTATTTCTTCTATGCTGACATCACTCGTTATTTTACCTTTTCGCTTTTCATTTTAATTATGTAATAGAATATTCCACATGATTTGCTCACAGCAACAACTGGCATGTGATCCGGAAATCTAGGGAATTTGTTAGAATGATTTCCATCTTCTTATAACCATCATTTTACAGAATGAAGGCAACAAAAGTTTTCTCCCAATTTTACATTGGATTCTATCCTCTTCCTTCCTTTCTGGAGCTTGCTCTTACTCGAATAGAGCTGATAGGTTAACACCCTATCATTTTGGTGCTCTCATTGATCATGCCTCACGGAGATCCTCCTGAAATAACACTAGAAGATTTGTTGGCTCAGATGAAAGAAATACAACTGGCTTTTGAACGTCAATATACAACAATGGCAACAGAAGTTGCAACTCTCCGAGAGCAATGCGTTAACCACAAACCTTCTGGTAGTGGTTCTATTCCTTCCACTCTTGTTCCAAAAGCTACCAAGGTACGATTGTCCCCTTTTGATGGTTCCAATCCTCTTTAGTGGATATTTCAAGCAGAACAATATTTTGACCACACAAACACGTCGAATACTCAAAGGCTCGCCTTGATTCCGTTCTTCATGCAAGGCCCGACTCTTGGGTGGTTCAAATGGCTCCACTCCACTCAACAACTCTCGATGTGGTCAGCTTTTACTCGTGCGTTGGAGTTACGTTTTGGTCCTTCCTCTTATGTTAATCATCAAGCTTCCTTGTTTAAGCTTCGTCAAACCGGCACCGTGACAGAATACCAGCAACAATTTGAGATAATCTCCAATCGGGTGTTGGGTCTTCCATCTGAATCCTTGCTTAATTGTTTCATTTCAGGGTTGCGTGGGGACATTCAACGCGAGCTTGCAATTTTACAACCTCACTCCATTACTCAAGCAATTGGGTTGGCGAAGTTGGTTGAGGCGAAAATTCTAGATTCTAAACCTTCGTATGCAAGACCGCCACGAAGTGCAAGCTCTCATTCGTTGCTCGGTTTAGCGGGAAATCCTCCGTCGTCTTCTATACATATTCGCCGGTTATCCCCTACTGAGATGCAAGAACGGCGTAGCAAGGGGCTTTGTTTTATTTGTGATGACAAGTTCAGCCCTGGTCACCGCTGTCAGAAGAAATAATTTCTCCTATTTTTGGAAGAGGAGGAACTGTCCCCAGAACCATCAACTCTGCTGCAGTTAGACTCTACATTGCTCGATCCGCAGGTTGAACCCATTGCTATACCTGTGGTGGAGGAACTGAATCATAGTGCTGAACACTTTCAGCTTTCCCAGACAACGCTATTAGGTCCGCCGTCTCTAAATACTCTGCGTGTGAGTGGTAACATTAAGGAGTTAGGGGTTACAATTTTCATTGATTCATGAAGCTCGCACAATATTATGCAACGTAGGATCGCTGAGTTTCTTGGCATCCCAGTTGTGGCTCACACTCCCTTCTCGATGATTGTGGGAAATGGTGATTCCATTCAATGTAACGGGTGTTGTCACGACGTGCATGTGCGAATTGCGGAATAAAATTTCCATATCTCATTTTTTATATTACCTATTCATGGAGCAAACATTGTCTTAGGAGTTCAATGGCTACAAACTTTGGGTTCCTTTTTGTCTGACTATTCGATTCCATCCATCCAATTTACCTATAACAACAAACTGATCACCCTCACCGGCTCTACTTCCATGACCCCTGCTGCGGCATTTTATGCTCAATTTTGCAGGTTTATGTTCACCCAAGCCATTGACTCTATCCACTCACTTCACCTTACTTCCTTTGATAAACCTGATCTAAACACCATATCCAAACAAGAGTACCTAGTCAACAGTGACCTTGACCCTGACCCTAAAGCCTTACTTCACCAGTATGCCACCATATTTGACATCCCTCAAGGCCTTCCACCAGATAGACAGCAAAACCATTATATACATCTAAACCCAAACACTCACTCGGTTAAGATAAAACCTTACCGTTACCCATTTCAGATAAGATTTGGGAAGACCTTAGCATGGATTTCATAACTCATTTACCTCCAGTGCAAGGAAAGACTACTGCGTGGGTATTAGTGGATTGTTTATCCAAGTATGTGCACTTCACAGCGCTCCCTGCTGCGCTCTCCGCATCCATGCTGGCTGTTGTGTTTTTAGCTGAAGTTTACAAGCTTCATGGTATTCCAAAGACTATTGTGAGTGACCGAGACAAGGTTTTTGTGAGCAAATTTTGGCATGAATTGTTTCGCTTACAAGGTACCACCTTAGCTTTTAGCAGTTCCTACCACCCTCAAACCGATGGCCAAACGGAAGTAACCAATCGCACTTTGGAGACTTATTTGCGTTGCTTGAATGTGGATGCACCAAAACAATGGCTATTTTACTTTCCGTTGGTCGAGTATTGGTACAACACCACTCACCACACTTCCATTAAAATGTCACTGTTTGAACATGTCTATGGCCGCTCTCCCCCCTCCATTCGATCCTACATCACTGGATCCACTGTGGTGGCATCTCTTGATGAAACCTTGGCAAGACGACATCAAATGTTGCGACTCATTAAGGAGAACCTGACGTTGACACATATGTGTATGCGCAATCAAGCCAATGCCCATCAACAAGATCGTTCTTTTGAAGTTGGGACATGGGTTTGGCTTCGTCTTCAACCCTACCAATAAATCTCAGTTCGTGGAAGATCTTTACCTAAGCTTTCAAAGCGCTATTTTGGGCCATTTCAAATTCTGTAGCGCCTTGGCACAGTTGCGTATGAGTTGGCATTACCAGAAACTGCTCGCATTCATCCAGTTTTTCATGTTTCCAAGCTCAAAAAATACTACAGAGACCCGCCATTGGTCACTCCTCCTTTGGACCCATCCGTCATAGGCACCTGAGTTGTCCTCCAACCTGCTCAGGTTCTCGGAGCTCGCGAACTACAAACACCTACGGGCATGTGCAAACAGTTATTGATTCATTGGGTAGGACTACCTGTTGTGGAAGCTACTTCGAAAGAGGTCAATATGCTCAAGGAAACCTATCCGGAGTTCAACCTTGAGGACAAGGTTGTCGTGGAAGAGCAGGGTAATGATACGGGTTCAGAGCTCCCTTCGAACCAAAATTCTGCTATTGGGCCTAATGAGGATGGAGGCCCAATGTTGAGAAAGAGTCAAAGGGCTAGAAAGTCACCCATTTGGATGCAAGACTTTGCCTAAGGGTTATTTCTTTTGTGCTGACGTCACTCGTTATATTACCTTTTCCCTTTTCGTTTTAATTATGTAATAGAATATTCCACATGATTTTCTCACAGCAACAACTGGCATGTGATCCGGAAATCTAGAGAATTTGTTAGAATAATTTCCATCTTCTTATAACCATCATTTTACACGAATGAAGGCAGCAAAATTTTTCTTCCAATTTTACATTGGATCCTATCCTCTTCGTTCATTTCTAGAGTTTGCTCTTACTCGAATAGAGCTGATAGGTTAACACCCTATCACTCTCTAAGTTAAAGCAAAGGTAAAATAAATTCAAGATTCCATCTCTTTCCTCTCTCCACTTTCACAACTTCATTTGAAGCTTCAATAACAACTTTGTGAGAAGGTGAAATATATGAAGGACCAGGTTCATAATTTGTTACTGCATAACTACTTGTGGTGTTGCTTAATATATTGACATATTGAAATACATATCTTCATAATCTTCTTGATTATGAAGAAACTTTAAAGAACATCGGTTACTTGTGGAAACTACTTATTATTTTTAATTAATGTTTTATACACAAACCACAGTTCCATCTCTTCGTTTGTGTATAATCGTCAATATTTTAAGTTTTCATATGTAACATTTGATACTCAACAAATCTCTCAGTTCCAATTAAGTAGTGGTAAAGGAATATCAGTAAATTAATTATACTTTTACTTGCTACATTTATGCAATTTATTACACAATAATAATCATTTGGAAAATATTCATACATCCAATGGATTCGTATCAAAATATTTACATTACAGTTAATTTCATGAATATTTTACATAATCTCTTACTTAATTTCTCATGTTATGTTAAGCATGGTAATTAACTAACATACAACCGTTACATATTTTAGATTTAGAGAAAAAGCCTCAGAGATTAGAAATTGGTGTCAATGCATAAAAAATATGAGATGCTACTATATATGATTCTTGTTGTAAAGAAAACAAAATGGGTGCAACAAATGTTATCAAATACAAAAAAAAAAAAAAAAAAAAGCAAAGTTAGAAGAATGGGTGCAACAAATGTTATCAAATACAAAAAAAAAAAAAAAGCAAACTTAGAAGAAGAAGAAGAATGAATGAGATAAGTTCAATTACTCGAAAATTAAGTAAACTTGATATTGAGATAAATTGGACAAACATGATTCCGGAATGTCCAATATATCATTCATCAGAACAAGCATTTCAAAATCCTTTAGTTTATCTTCGGAAAATTGCTCCTGAGACTTCTAAATATGGTATGTGATCAAAAGATTATACTAGTAATTAAAATAAATAGTCTACAACAATAATAATTTGTACACAATAAATAGATGAATGTTTGTTTACTTATTCGATCAAACGGTCTATTATGAGAGAGAGAGTAACTCTCTAATTAACTATATTCAGAAAATTGTTCCAAGAAATTATAGATGCATTAGAAGAAAATAGTTTTTGCCTTTAAGTTTCAAAGAACAACCCTGAAAGTGTCCAAGAATTACTTTATTTTCTACCCAAATCTTTCCCAACCTCTTCAAACTTCAATATATGGACAAACAAGTGTTTCTCAATTCCCAATAACCTTAGATAACTCAAAAGATTTTCAAAATTCTTGTCTTTCTAAGATTTTCCTTGAGAATAGTCAAAACCGAATGTTATGTCTTTAAACCCTTCCTCTCTCTTGTTAGTGTAATCTCTAAGATTGTCACACTATAATTACAAAAGAAATACATATTTATAATAATCAAAATCCAATAAATCTTAAAATATATTTCTTTAATCGTTAGAATAAAAAATATTATTATAATCTTATAATATCTCTCAAGTATTATAAATATATTATAATATCTCTTAGACTATTTTAAATATATATATCTTATAATATCTTTTAAAATATTATAAATATATATCTTATAATATATTTTAGAATATTATAAATATTTTATAATATCTTTTTATTTTAATTTATATGATTTTTAAATTAATATAAAATATTCTAATATTAGTAAATGAATCAATGAACTGAATCGATCGAATCTGATATCTGTAAATTGCTCGGACTAGATTATTTTTTAATTATTTATTTTTTTGACAATCTCAAAACATATTTTATTTCTTTTCATTAACAAAAGTTTTAAGACACATTACAACAATTTTCTTTTTCATATTTAAAATTATTGGTCATCAGTTACTGCTTCTAATTTGACACATATTGTCATAACGAAAGAGAAAAAAGACTTTAAGTTTGAAACAATTGTATAGTCTATTGATTTTTCAAAATTGAATGATAATGATAAGATGACTTTTTCTAAGAGAGGAAGGTGAAAAAAATATTATGTTTATGAGTTTTTTTAAACCATTTAGAGTAATGAAAAAATTAAGTAATCTAGTTTTTGATATTGTTTTTGACATAAAATATATGTATCGCGGATTCAAGGCGCCGGAAAACAAGGTCTTCTCTAATAAATTTAAAAGTTTCTGTTAGAATAATATAACAAGTGTGAGTAAGTAGAAAAATAGTCTCATATTAGATAAGAATGTAGAGAATTAAAGATATATAAGTGAGATAACTCACTCACATATCACCTTAAAATTTTAAAAGAATAAGTGGTGTGTCTCGAACAAATGTGTTTATTTCTTATGTATCAATGCTACTAATAACTTCTCCAACAAATGATATCATAAATTTTTGATTCGAAAAAGAGACCGGAAGAGACTTATATCGAAACACCCTATACCTAATCCTACACTCGGAAGAGACTTATATCGAAACGCCTTGTACCTAATCCTACACTATATATAATAAACTCTCCCCAACAGTTTCAAAGATCTTTCTTCATCAATGTCGAAAAACCAATAGCACAACTTGTTTCATTGCACAGGGGGACTGATGTCAAGGTACTCTGAAGTGGAATATTGACATGTCATTTATTTTTGGAACACATTTGTTTCTTCCCATCAAATACTTAAAATGATTTACATTTAATTCATACATATTGACTAAAGTAATGTTATTGTGTACCATAATTACTCTTCTCCTCATCAGGTTTAAGCCAATTAATTTTGATTTTTCTTTTTTTGCCAAAAACTTTTTATTTGATGCATTTTATTTTTTGAACATTTAATTTATGGTTCAAAAAGCAGAAGCTATGGAACAAGTCAAGAAGTAGAATCTATGGAACTGATCAATAAGTAGAAGTCAGTTATCTTTATTCTTTTGTGTAAATTTGCACTTGAATTTATATATGGCTCACTGATTAAAGTAGATACGTTATTCTATTTGTAAATTTTAATCTTACTAATCCATTTTTATTATACAGTATCTTGCAATATAGGGAGTTTGACATGTAAAAACAAATGTTTTTTGATATTGTGAGTTACATATTTTAAAAGTTTCAAGTAAAACAAAATAACGATGAAGAATTAAAAACAACACAATCCATTGGAGTATATAAAAGCTACAAAAACAAAATAATTAAGAAATATTTTATGAGATTTACAATTACTTTTTAACTTACCATTTTTCTTGTTACTTCTTTTGTTACACTTTTCTTTGATTTATTAAAGTATTTAATTTTTGGAAAAAGAAAGTAAGTATTCTTTTGTTTATACGCTTGTAAATTTTATTATTAAAAGTCACTATTTTTACTGTTTACTATCACCTAAATATATTTTTCTATCTTTTAATTTAATTAAGGATGCTAAAGTTTTAAGTTTTAGGTTTTATAGCAAATCCTTAAATACTAGAGTTGACATTCAATGTTTGTAGTTTGTATTCCCTTTTGTCGAGACAAATTATAAAACTCATTTTTTTATATCGATGGTGACATTAATATTATCTATTAATATAACATTTTAGTCATAATTTACTACTATTTTCTATTTTATTATTTATATATTCTATCATTATAATTATAAATTTTACTAAAATTGCAAATGATACAAATTATACAGACGCACAGATCTTCTATTAATTTCACATAAAATATATTAAAAATATTAAATATTTAAAAAACTACTAGAAATATGTAGTATAATTGAAGTAATTTTCTCAACCATAATTAAAATATTAATAAATTGGAATAGATAGTGATTTTTTTTTTTTGCTTTTACATTATGTCTCTTATGAGAATGGACTCTAATAATCTAGAGCTCGTACTTAACATTGATTAAAAAATATTCTCATCAAAAATCGAATTCGATATTCTTTAAAATTTAATTCTTTAACAAGAACTCGTTTATCACTCGAGTTCGTATACTTGATTTAGAATATAGTTATTTGAAACAATCAAAGAATATGGATTAATAGTTAAAAGTATAAGCAATTAATATTCTTAAGATAGCAACAAATTAAGTGTTGTATTTAAAGGGTTTGAACTAGCTAGCTAGTAAATTGGTGTTGAGTTATTATGACTAAACCTCACAATTGGTAAGTATGTTAAGAAGCAAAACTCTTGTATGGATCAAACGTCTAAACATGCATTCCAACTCAACCTCAAGATCTTCAATTGCTATCTGCACCCCTGCTAACCTTTTCTTTGTACTTTGAAGCATCATAGCATCAAAGATATCATCATCACAATTTTCCAAACTCACCCTTACAAACTTTGATGCAAAAGACCTTTTACCACTATGTTTAGATTCCAACCATGGTGTTGAAATCAATGACAACAACGATTCCACAATGGAAATACTTGTCATCCTTACTTCTCTTAAAACATCAACGACTAATGTTAGTTTTTGTTCCTTCATTGGGTGGTGCAAAGTCAGTGTTTTACTTTTCACACCCTTCAACCATTTCAAACACTTTAATGTCTCTTTCTTTAACTTTTTTCTATAACAATTATGAGAAGTGATTTTCTCCTCAACTCCTGGCTCACCAATACTCGCTCTTCGCAAAGTAAATTGAAGTTCTTGAAGATGTTCTTTCACAAACAAAAGAACATCTTTAGACATACCACACACTTCTAATATTCTTAACGATGACTCTGAAACTTCGTTAACCCATTTTTCTTCTCTTTGGTTGACAAGTTCTTGTTGTACAATTGATGAATGAAGTAGATCATTTGCTGAATTTTGCATGTCTTTAAGTGCATCAAAATCAAGTGGCCCCATTTTGAATTTGAAGAAGATGTTTGCACTTTGTTAGAAAATTTTAGAGGGCTAGAATATGTTGTTTATAGTTATGGTATTAGCTTGAAGGGTGAGTCAATAGCTTTATATAGTGATAAATGCAAATTAAAAATTGTTTATACTAAATAGATCTAAGATTTAGATTAGGAAGCAAAAATGAAGTATCCTTTTATGGTACGGAATTGGGATAATTGCAACAGCTATAAGGTACAAAGTTTGTCCAAAGGAAAGTTCCTTTTGGATATGTTAGTGGTTATAGGATATTGTTGTTGAATATGAGAGCATTATAATTAACAATATGCATGCATGCACGAGTGCATGACAACCTGTGACATTGTTAATTGGAAAGTGACAACATATTGTTCAAAACAAAAGGAATAGAAAATAATAAAAAATTGTTTAAGGAATGTTAAAATATAACATGTTAGATTATTAGTATTAATTAAAAGATTATGATACATATAATATAAGCATGGATGAGTGACAAAGTGTTTTTGTTTAGTAAGTGCATGACATATGATCTGGATTCTATATCATCCACCGTTACATGTGTTCTTTCCTAGAAATTTCCCTTGTTTTTTATAAAGGACAAAAGTTGTCGATTTCATATTGACCTTATAGCTTTCTCAATCTGAAAAACAAATTTGGTTATTTGAAATGAGTATATATTTTGATCATTTAATATCACATAGGTTCACAATTCATTAGTATAATTCAAATGATAGTTATGAAAATGTATATAAATGTTTAAATTCAACCTCCAGATTAAATACTTCTTCACACTAAAAATGTTTTAGTCTAATTACTATACCATTTCATTAAAACATTAAAGATTAGTCATTTATTTATACTTAAATAGTTGAAGTTATGGGAAAATTTTAAATTTTACATTGAAAATATTTTAAGCTTAATTATATTATTTTATGGTAAAAATTAAGTTGTGCAACTGCATAAATTAATTCTTTAAATTAAGAAAGACCACAATAAACAGATTATTTTTTTTAAAGAGTTTAATACTATTGTGTACTTAAGATTGAGTTCTATTGGAAATCCACCAAAGTCTATGATGGATGTCTACCACAATGATAATTTAATTATGAGACAAACAAAGAAAAGAAGACAAGACAAATAATTTCTGCAGAGTTTCTCTCTGCTCACAAACTGTGAAAACTTTCTTATTCACTTTACAACTGCAAAATACTGTGAATGACTTGCTTGACTTGCTTACAAAAATAGGGGTTACTCCCTCTATTTATAACTGAGCTTATACTCTAAGCCCAAAGTCCAAAATATCTTTTTGTTACTAAATCAAATCTAATTTATTCTAGACTTAAATCAAATCTATTTAAATCTAAAACAAATCAAATCTTTTCGACACATAGTTTCGACACACTGAATTACAATTTAACACACCACCTAATATATTGTGTCTAAACTATCTATGTTCATCATGGCTCTTAGCTTTCTGAATACTTCGACTTGCACTCCCTTCGTCATGATGTCTGCAATCTGATTCTAAGTTCTGCAGTGTTCCAAATTCATCTTCCCATCTGCTACATGCTCTCGAAGATAATGGAATCTCATTTCGATGTGCTTACTTCGACCATGTGCTATTAGGTTCTTCGCCAGATTGATAACTGACATGCTGTCGATCTTCATGGTAATTACTCTATGATTTTTCCCTGTTATCTCTTCGACCAAGTTCACCATCCAAGTTGCTTGACATGCACAAAGAGAAGAAGCTATGTATTCTGCTTCGCATGATGATAATGCCACTACTGGTTCCTTTCTTGAATTCCAAGCAACTGGTGCACCACCTAGCATAAACACATATCCTGCTGTTGACTTTCGATCTTCAGCATCACTACACCAACTCGAATCAGTGTATCCCGCTAACTTGCATTCTTTTCCTTTATCAACTGCAGGAAACAAAATGCCATAATCGAAAGTTCCTTTGAGATACCTTAGTATCCTCTTCACTGCTGCTAGATGTGATACCTTTGGCTTCTGCATGAATCTACTTACCGTACCTACACTATATGCTAAGTCAGGCCTTGTATGACAAAGGTATCTCAATGATCCAATAAGTCTTCTGTATTGGGTTGGATCAACATCATCTTCATCTGCATCTTTCGATAGTTGCAGTATTGGTTCTGCAGGTGTCGAAGTTGAGTTGCATTCTTCCATCTCAAACCTCTTGAAAATTTCTCCTGCATATCTTCTTTGATGCATCATCAAACCTCAAATGCTCTTGTAGAATTCGATACCAAGAAAATATGAAATGTCACCTAAATCAGACATTTCGAATTCTTTACTGAGATCACCTTTGAAGTCTTCGATCTCACTTTTACAGCTACCTGTTATCAACAAATCATCTACATAGAGACATAGTATAAGCAATTTACTCTTGCTTCTTCTTACATATACTCCATGTTCAGTTGTGCACTTCACAAATTCCTTCTCCCTTAGAAAACTATCAATTTTCTTATTCCAAGCCCTTGGAACTTGTTTCAATCCATATAGGGCTTTATGTAGCTTGTACACCTTTCTTTCTTCGTCATGTTTCACAAACCCAACTGGTTGTTTAACATAGACTTCTTCATCTAAGGATCCATTTAGGAATGCACACTTTACGTCCATCTGACATATGTGCCAACTATTTATTTCTGTTAGACCAACAACCAACCTGATTGTTTCGATCCTAGCAACAGGTGCAAAAACTTCATCGAAGTCTATTCCTTCTTTCTGTAGAAATCCTTTCGCCACAAGTCTTGCTTTGTATCAAGTTACTTCACCTTTCAAATTCGTGTTCACTTTATATACCCACTTGACATCAATTTCCTTCTTGCCTTGAGGCAATTCGAAAAGTGACCAAGTGTTGTTGTCTTCGATAGACTTTACTTCTTCGTTCATTACTTTCACCCACTTCGAATCCTTTAATGCTTCAGCTGCATTAACGGGTTCGACATCTGCATAGAAAGAATAATGTACCAGCTCACCTTCATTATCTATTACATCATCTAATATAATCACACAATCTTGCAATCTTGCAGGCATGCGTCTTGTTCTTTGAGGCCTGCTTGTACTTGGTATATCTGTTGGTTCCTCTTGTCGAACTTCTCTTTCGACTTGAGTTTCTGGCTCTTCAAGAGGGATTCCCACTGAATCTTTCTTGATATTTTCAGTCCAATCCCATTCTTTAAACTCATCTATGATCACGTCCATGCTGATCACAATCTGCTTTTTCACTGGATCGAATAACTTGTAGCCTCTTGTCGAATGATATCCAACTAGAATCATTTGACTTGACTTATCATCAAGTTTTCTTCTCAACTAACCTGGCGCATGTCAATGTGCAATAGATCCAAATACCTTCAGATGACTCAAGCTAGGCTTCACACCAGACCAACATTCTTCTGGAGTAATTCCTTCTAGCTTCTTTGTAGGACATCTGTTCAAAATATATGTTACAGTCGAAACAACTTCACCATAAAACTCTTTAGGTAAATTCTTGCCTTTCAACATACTTCTCACCATATTCATGATGGTTCGATTTTTCCTTTCTGAAATTCCATTTTGTTGTGGAGTATAGGGTGACACCACCTCATGCACAATCCCTTCCTTTTCACATAATCTGTCGAAGTCTTTCGACACATATTCTCCACCACCATCAGTTCTCAAAACTTTGAGCTTTCGACCACTTTGTCTTTCGACCATAGACTTAAACTTGGTAAATACTTCGATCACTTCACTTTTCTTCTTGATCAAGTAAGTCCATAGCTTTCGACTGAAATCATCTATGAATGTAACAAAGTATTTATTACCTCCCATTGAATCCACCTGGATTGGTCCACATATATCAGAGTATATGACTTCAAGACTAGCCTTCAATCTACTTCCTGCATCCTTGTCGAAGTTATTCTTGTGTTGCTTCGCCTGCACACATTCCTCACATACTTCATTTGGAATGTCAATTTCTAACAATCCCGAAACCATATTTCTTCTCTTCAAATCTCTGATATCTCTGAAGTTGAGATGGCCTAGTCTATAATGCCATATCCATTCATCTCTGCTAGCTGCAGTCGAAAGGAACTTGTGCTCCATCATATTTAGTTCAATCTTGGTGGTTCGATTCTGAGACATAGGAGCCTTCAAGATTAATCTCCCATTTGCATCAACAAATCTCATCATCTTATCTTCGATTAAAACTTTATAATTCTTTTCGACCAACTGCCATATACTGAGCAAATTGCTCTTCATGCCTGGTATGTACAATACATTGGAAATTACTGACCTTTTTCCATCTTTCCTCATAATCATAACATCACCAATACCTTCAGCTGCTAGTTATTGTCATTTGCAAATTTTACCATATTTTTCATTGAGGGTTTTATATTGACGAACCAGTATTTCCTTCCAGACATATGTGATGAACATCCTGAATCCATGTACCATTGGTCCTTGAATCTATATTCATCTCTTGTTGTGACCATTAGCATCATCTCTTCTTCTTTATGTTTTGCAAGCTTTGCATCACTTTCTTGATTCTTTCGTTTTTCTGGACAATCACTCACATAGTATCCATACTTCTGAAAATTATAACATTGAATGTGACTCTTATCAGGTTTTCGACCACCACCTTTTCCTCTATTTGCAACACCACCTCTTTGGTTGCCTTGGTATGGTCTTCTTTGATTCGACATGTTTCCTTCAATCTGGTTTCCTCTACCATTCTATTTGTTGTAGCCACCTCTACCTCTGTCGAAACACTTTCCTTTGCCTTTGGTCTCTTTTGCTGAATGTGTCTGCAAGGCCACATCACTCTTCGATTTTCCTGCAGCTCTTTCGTTCATTCTTTGTTCATGAGATTCAAGCGTCCCTTGAAGCTCTTCCTTTGTCAATTTCGACAAGTCTTTCCCCTCTTCTATCGCCACTACTATGTGGTCGAACTTAGGAGCTAAAGATCTCAAGATCTTCGACACAACAACTCTTGTTGTTAACGCTTCTCCACATATCTTGATTTGATTTACTAGTTTTGTAACTCTAGTGAAGAAATCAGATATGCTTTCACTGTCTTCCATCTGAAGCAGTTCATAGGTCCTTTTGTGAGTTTGTAACCTCACTTCTTTCACTTTCTCAGCGCCTCCAAAAGACTTCTCAAGGATTTCCCAAGCTTCTTTTGCAGATTCTGAATCACTAACCTTTTCGAAATTGTTTGGGCTAACACATTGATGAATTATAAATAATGCTTTATAACTCAACTTCTCAGATTCTATGTATTTCTTCTTTTCTTCTTCTGAAGCGTTTTCTCCAAGCGCTTCGACTCCATCTTTTACAAGGTCCCAAAGACTTTGACACCTGAATAAGACTTTCATCTGTTTGCACCAATTCTCATAGTTGTCAACTTTCAGAATTGGTAGTGTTGCTGGATAGTTTGCATTCCCATAACTTGTCATAGTGAATTCTTTAATCGTTCTTGATTGATACTTCCCTTGAATCGAAACAAAAGCTCTTGATACCAGATGTTGGAAATCCACCAAAGTCTATGATGAATTTCTACCACAATGACAATTTAATTATGAGACAAACAAAGAAAAGAAGACAAGCCAAATAATTTCTGCAGAGTTTCTCTCTGCTCACAAACTGTGAAAACTTTCTTATTCACTTTGCAACTGCAAAATACTGTGAATGACTTGCTTGACTTGCTTACAAAAATTCCCTCTATTTATAACTGAGCTTACACCCAAAGCCCAATGCCCAAAATATCTTTTTGTTACTAAATCAAATCTAATTTATTTTAGACTTAAATCAAATCTATTTAAATCTAAAACAAATCAAATCTTTTCGACACATAATTTCGACACACTGGATTACAATTTAACAAGTTCGAACTCAAAGGTTTCTAATACTTAATTAAATCTTTTGCTCATGTTTTAATTTTAACGATTTATTGCAAAATTTTAAAACGAACGGGTAAATTTGTTAAAATTTAAAATAAATTTAATCTTTTATAATTTAATTTTGGTTAATTTAATTTATAAATTTTATAATATTTTTTATCAAATAATATTATAAATATTAATTAAAACTGTTATTTTATTTTTTATTTTAATCAACACTATTATTTCTAAAAAATGGATTTTCTTTTATCTTAATCAGTAGTCTCACCTATATAAAAATGGATTTTATATCTTAGTAATCAATGTCAAAGTAGAGACGGCCAAAAAATTGTTAAATAAAAAGATTGAAAAACAAAGTTATAAAATAAAAAGAATCAAAATATTAAAAATTAAAATGAAGGATAAAAATGTCAATAACTTACTGTAAAAAGACTTGTGCAAAAATGTTTAATTTGATAAATGCCTATAGTATAAAATACAAAGTTTATTTATCAAGTAAGACGTTAAATTGTTTCATTAAGTCAATTTAATTGATAGATATACATAGACATCAAGTGCAAGATTGTGGTTTCAAAAATGCAACATCTCATTTGTTCATAAACTCCTATTTCGTGGCTACATGATAAAAAAAATGACTTTACAGCACTCATCATTAGAAGAGTGGCTACATGATCAAAAAATGACTTTATTTTACATTAGTGCTCATCATTAGAAGAAAAAGGAAATTTTATAACTTCTGGATATATCGTAAAACCTCATTTTAGTAATTAGTATATATTATATCAATTAATTATTTAATTATTTGATGTTGTAAATAATTGACTTTATTTGAATTAATTGGTATATGTTATGTGATGAATTAGTCGGGTTATGTATGACGAACTATAGAAATACCATTAAGAAGTAATGTTGCTTTATAATAGAATTATTTTAGTGACAATTATGTAGAAATAATAGAACAAATGTATTTGGGCCTAATTGAGGAATAATGTGATTAGTAACGTGGTAGTATGCTAGTAAGCCCATTAGTTATTAGAGTTAGTGATAGTTTATAAGGATTTTTATAAAAAGAGAAAATACAGTTATTAGGAGAGAAAAAGAGCAAAAGAGGAGAAAAGAGAATATGAGAAAGAGGAGAAGGGAAAACCTAAGGAGAGATTTGAAAAGGATCGACACTCAAGGTAATGGTTGATTTTCATTTGATTATCGGGATTGTTGATAATGTATGATGGATAATAACATGTTTAGAATGAAAATCCATAATTTTTCATGGTTGGTAATTGTTAGATTTTGATGAATAATCTTTGGTAAATGATGAGTGAATGTGTTTTGATGTTTCAAATTGAAAATACATGTTAGAGATAGGTTATAATCCATGAAATCGTGACAATTTGGATGTGAGAACGTGGTATTGGATGGAGAAATCGCACAGAAACAGGGCTGGAATCGCAGATTTTTTCTGCATAATCGTAAGTGCACTTAGTGCGGTCCACTGTAAATTGAAAAATATATATTTTCTTAAATTGTTTTGTGATTATGCATTCTTATATTTTATGATGATTGATCCTGAGTTTTTTGGAATTTTATCTGTATGTTTGGATTGTTTTTGAAGGTGAATTGTGAATGACATGAAACTGGAATTATATATGTCATATGTGTTTTGTGAATTGATGTTGGATTTCAATGATGCTTAGTGTGATAGTTGTTATGTGTTGTGATGATGTTTTGGAGCAGGAATAAAATGAATATGAATTAAATATGGATAATTCATGAATATGCATTGTGTCTGTGTAATACGGTGGGAGAACTGACTTGGTTGTTTTGCGTTTGATCGCAATTGTTGCTTAGTGTAATAAGTTTGGATTCTTCATCAAGTGCTAATAGAAATCGGGTTCTGAGATGAAGACCAGGTGCTCTAGTCAGACTCTGATGAGTTGCAAAAAGGGAAGTGATACTTATCTATTCAATGTTCTGAATGCTCAAAAATTTATTTTATGAGTCTTGGGCTCAGGGGGGACAACTCTGAACAAGCTTAAATAAAATTTTGGGTTTAATAGATTCATGGGGAGCTTTGAGCTTAGCTCTAATTTGTCGATTATAGTGATTACCGTGTATAAATTTTTCTATCAAAATTCATGGTTTTGTCATCATAAAAAATGGGGGAGATTGTAAGAATAAGAAGTATTTCTACATATGGCCTTGAGATTTTGATGATAACTTTACATGTTATCTTAGAGAACACTTGTATACACTAATGGTTTCATTCTAGTGTGTAGCTGCTGCTATAAAGTTTTGTCTCTGATATCAAGGCGTGTGACGTCATCAGGTTCTGAACATACACTCTGGAAGAAAACATGTGGTTACATGTTCCATTAAAGTCAATGTTCTGAATCTATCTTATGAAACATGTCTAAGGAACGTTAGTATAAGAGGTTATGATCGTGACTTTGTGGTTTAGCTTTGGAAGCCTTCTAAAGTTCTACTTTTGTATTAAAAGTTTTGAAGATTATGAAGACAAGGTCCGGCTAAACAAGTTCTGATGATCTGAAGAAAAGCAAGTTCTTACAACCAAGTGCTGAAGACCCTGAAGACAAAGTTCTGAAGACTCCGAGACTTAGGTTCTAATGCTTAAGAAATATTCTTCTACAACAAGCTTCAACGTTCAATATTCAAATATGTAGTTGTTTAGTTATTGGCATGCATTTTTGGTAAAATCAGGTGTGTGTGAATGTCATGACTGATGTCATAACATTCTAGTTTATTAGGTTCTGATTCTGTAGGTACCTTTGCAGAAAAATATTGTCATACAGGTGTTGCTGTTTATGAGTGTGTATCTGAGCATTTTGCAAAAAGATCACATTTACCAAAATCAGTAGACAAGATTTCAGATGTCATAACAAATGTTAAGACATCCAGTTCTGAACTAACAGTTATGCAGTTTGGGTAATTCTGAGTTTTTTCAGGAAAATGACTCAGTCTTTCTAGAACAGAAAATCTCGTGGACTTGGGGTTAACCTAGCTCAACCCTAACCTGGTTGATAAAGTCCTGTGACCTAGTCTTAAGGTCAAACGGAATTAACCCTAGCTTTTTGTGGAAACCCTAACTGAAGATGCAGCTGCTATATATTCAACAGAGCTGCTGTTTTGGAATCAATCCCTTTTTGACAGAAGATCATTTAGAAGCTGTATAGTTTTAACTATTGTAATCCAAGCAAGTATCATTGTGATAAGTGACTTGGAATAGGTTTTAATTGTAAGGGTTGTGTACCACTCAAAGCTTTGAAGCAAGAGTGTTTTTGTGTCTCTTGACTAAAGCTTTGAAGCAAAGTCAAGTTAGATTTGTGTATCACTCAAAGCTGTGAAGAAAGAGTGTTTGTGTTGCTTGATTAAAAAGTTGTGAAGCATAATCAAGTGTATGTTTTGAAGAGTGTCTTCATCAATTCATTAGTCAAATTGTTTTAAGTATCACTGTTGTGATTAAGGGGGAGTGAGTAGGAACTCAGGTTTAAGTTGTACTTAGATTGAAGTTGCATTGGGTAGGTCTTAAGTGAAGGAGATAAACTGGTTGGTTTATTCCTGAATTAATATCTCTTATAGTGGATTTCCTCCCTGGCTTGGTAGCCCCCAGAGTAGGTGTTGTTGCACACTGAACTGGGTAAACAATTGACTGTGTTCTTTACTGTTTTTGTATTTACTGTCTTATAGAAAGTCAGATACGGTGTCATAACATTGAACGTGACATTAAGTATCTGCAGCCAGAATTTCAATTGGTATTAGAGCAAGCACCCTGCCTGTATTACTGGGTGAGATCTAGGGATATCACTTTCTGGCACTATGGACAAAGAAGGAGTTTTTGGAAATAGACCACCCATTCTGGATGGAACAAATTATGACTACTGGAAACCTCGTATGATAGCCTTCTTAAAATCTCTGGATAAAAAGGCTTGGAGAGCTGCTGACAAAGGATGGAACCATCCCACCATAACTGAGAAAGATGGGACAATCAGTCTGAAGCCTGAGGAAGATTGGAGTAAAGAAGAAGATGAGTTAGCCCTGGGAAATTCCAAAGCTTTAAATGCCCTGTTCAATGGAATTGATAGAAACATTTTCAGACTAGTACATCAATATGAACTGGCCAAGGAAGTTTGGGACACTCTCAAAACTACTCATGAGGGCACTTCCAAAGTGAAAATGTCAAGGCTTCAGATGTTGACTACCAAGTTTGAGAATCTAAAAATGATGGAAGATGAAACCATTCATGAGTTTCACATGAACATCTTGGAGATTGCCAACACCTCAGGAGCACTGGGAGAAAAGATGTCAGAAGAAAAATTGGTGAGAAAGATTCTCAGATCCTTGCCTAAAAGATTTGCTATGAAGGTAACTGCCATAGAGGAAGCCCAGGACATCAGCAAGTTGAAAGTGGATGAACTAATTGGGTCTCTTCAGACTTTTGAGATGGGGATCACTGATAATGGTGACAAGAAGAACAAGAGCATAGCACTTGTATCCAACACTGATGTTGAAAACAAGGAGGATGAAGAAGAAAATATTTCAGAAGCTATAGCCATGCTTGGAAGACAATTCAACAAACTCATCAAAAGAATAGATCCAAAGTCAAGGTCTAATATTCATAACATTCCCTCTGACATTGACAGTTCCAGCAGAAGACCAAGGTCAGAAGAGAAGGGAAATCAAGGCAGAGGAATTCAATGCCATGGTTGTGAAGGATATGGGCATATTCGAGCTGAATGTCCTACCTTTCTTAAGAAACAAAAGAAAGGAATGATTGTTACTTGGTCTGACTGTGATTCAGAAAGTAATTCTGAAGAAGAATCTGCCAAACTATTTACTGCTCTAACTGGTGTTTGTACCTCTGAAAGTGACACTAGTGATGAAGAAGTGACATTTGAAGAACTGGCTGATACTTACAAGAAATTGTGTATCAGAAGTGCTGAAGTCTGTGTGCAGAATGAGAAACAATCAAAACTCATCATAAAGCTGGAGGCTGAAAAAAGGGCAAACCTTGAAACTATAAGTCATCTAGAAGGAGAAGTTCAATTGCTGAACTCACAACTGAATCAAATGACCAAATCTGTCAAGATGCTGACTAATGGAACAAACAAATTGGAAGAGATCCTTCAGGTTGGACAAAATGTGGGAAACAAATCTGGACTAGGATTTGTGGAAGCAAAGAAATCTGGTACAAATAAGAAGATCAGGCCTGATAAGCAAATTTCAAAACAGATGTCTCAACACAACTCTCAACATCAGGAACAGAGACATATGAAGAAAAGTTACCAAAGATGGAGATGTCATCATTGTGGGAGATATGGCCACATAAAGCCTTTCTGCTTCAGATTGCATGGATACCCTAATCAGAACTCAGGTGTCAAACCTAAGTCTAAAAAGGTACCACATGCTCCTAAATGGAAGAAAAAGGCTACTGCCCTGATAGCCCACACTTCCCTGAGGGTCTCTGCAAAGGAAGACTGGTACTTTGACAGTGGGTGTTCCAGACACATGACTGGAATCAAGAACCTCCTCAATAATGTTAAACCTCACACCACCAGTTTTGTGACCTTTGGAGATGGTGCTAAAGGTAAAATCAAAGGAGTTGGTAATTTGGACTGCCCTGGAGTTCCAAGTCTGAATGAAGTACTGATGGTAAAAGGGCTGACTGCTAATCTCATTAGTATCAGTCAATTGTGTGATCTAGGATTCAAGGTCAATTTCTCAAAATCTGAATATCTTGTAATTAATGAAAAACAAGAAATTGTAATGAAAGGAGTCAGATCTAAAGACAACTGTTACTTGTGGGAGCCTGAGAACACTAATTTCTCCTTTGTGTGTTCCATTGCAAAAGAAGAAAAAGAGGTGAAACTGTGGCACCAAAAACTTGGCCATCTTCATCTAAGAGGTATGAAAAGGATTATCTCCACGGAGGCAGTCAGAGGGATTCCAAGACTGCAAATTGATGAAGGAAGAGTTTATGGTGAATGTCAGGTTGGTAAGCAGACTAGGATGTCACATCCAAAGTCAAGACATCTGACCACCTCTAAGGTTCTAGAACTTCTTCATATGGATCTGATGGGACCAATGCAAGTGGAGAGTCTTGGTGGAAAAAGATATGCCTATGTGGTTGTGGATGATTTTTCCAGATTCACCTGGATTAACTTCATTAGGGAAAAATTTGATGTATTTGAAGTTTTTAAAGAATTGTGCAAAAGAATTCAAAGAGAAAAGGAAGGGTGTATTGTCAGAATCAGAAGTGATCATGGCAAGGAATTTGAAAACAGCAAGTTTGATGATTTCTGTTCCTCAGAAGGAATTAGTCATGAATTTTCTTCTCCTATAACTCCTCAGCAAAATGGAGTTGTGGAAAGAAAAAACAGGACCATACAGGAATTTGCCAGAGCAATGATACAAGCCAAAAGACTTCTTATGTATTTTTGGGCTGAAGCTATGAATACAGCCTGCTATGTCCATAACAGGGTCACCTTGAGAAAGGGAACCTCATCCACCATATATGAACTCTGGAAAGGAATAAAACCAACTGTGAAGTACTTCCATGTGTTTGGCAGCAAATGCTATATTCTGGCAGATCGTGAACAAAGAAGAAAACCGGACCCTAAAAGTGATGAAGGCATATTTCTAGGTGTGATCGGTGGATCTGGAACTGACTGTTTAACGCTGGTTCGCGAAATGTTGCGGAAGCAAGAGTCGCCACTGTCTTTTATTTTCTCCAAAGGGAAAGGACAAAAGCACAGAAAAATTCCTTATAGAGATTGCTCTCGGTTCGGGAGGTAGGTTATAGAAAGGGAAAGTGTTAGCACCCTTTCTATCCATGGTTATCCATGGGCTCTTAGATACTTGCTCACTTGTGTTTTCAAAATTGGTTTGTTTGCTTTTCAACTGTGGGTTTTAAAAAGTTTCTTTGAAAATTTCAGTTCGACTCTTGTATCGGTCCTCAAGAGTGTTTGAAAAGTTGCTTTCGAAAGCTTTTTGAAAAGGTGTCGGTGTGAAAAGTATTTTTGAATTTGTTTTAAAATTAGAGCAAGTATCTACGAGTTCTCTACCTACCCTAAGGAATTCGTCTGTGTAAATGTCCTTAAAGTAGTGCCATCCCACCATTGAGAGGTAGGTAGCACCACCGTTGGAGGTATTCGGGTCAATTCGAAGTTCGGGACATGGTGATCACCAGAGCAATAGGAAGATACCTTAGAAGCTACCCTCATGCCAGGTCCCCGGATCATGAGGACTTACTAAAACATCCTCTACTCGACGATCACCTTTCGAGGGGCAAGGCAACAGTGAGGCGTACCCTAGGGGTGGTGTGTGATTTGTGTGTCGTTTTCAGATATTTTTGTCTTGTTCATGTATTGGTGATCTACGCGTTGCTTTTATTTTGACATTCATTCTTTCATGCAATTTTATTAACAGTTAAAAAGATGCGGAAATTAAAGGTTCCTACGCTATTACAAAGGCGCGGGTCCACATCGCCAAATTAAATCCAGGACCCGATTTGACATAAAATAAAGTGCGAGAAATATAAAATATCTAATTTACACGGCTTTGGGAGAATTACATGAATATTATAAGAAAGGAAATAAAATGTGCGAAACGAACTAATAATCGAAAGCGAGGGCGTTGGACCCTTTTTAATGAAATTAAAATACGATGAACAAATTAATTAAATTAAAATAAAAAGAAAAGATTTTTGAGTTTTTGTATTTATGGATTTTTATGAGAGAATTAAATGAAATTAAAAAATTGATTAATTAACCCTAATTCTAACTATTTTTATTTATTAAGAAATATGTTAAAGTTGCACCTAAAATTAACCTAATTAATTAATTCAATTTTATTTACAAAAATAAATAATTAATTATTAATAATGAGAAAAGAAAAGGATAAAAGTCTTTTAAAACCCTAATTCTACAAATTTTTTAGTTTGTTAGAAAATATTAAAATTAATCCTAGAATTAAAGAACTAAATTAATTAACAAGATTTATTTACAAAAATAACATTTAAATAAAATATTTTTTTATTTTGTCTTTCTGATTTTTTTTCTATTATTTTTATGTTAAAAGAAAAATATTGATGGAATTAAATAAAATAGAGAAAAGAATTAAAATGACTAAAAAAATATAAAAGAAATAGAGAGAAGAAGGCAAACATGGGGGGTTTGTAGGCCCATTTGGAGGTATGACTCAGTAATTCTGGCCCAATTGATTCCTGGCCTTGTTGACTTTTGGCAATTACGTGTGGACTCGTTGACCAACGCCCATGGTACTCTTCAAACATTGGCCTTTGGATTGCCCTCAGTGGCCATGTGGCACTCTTGGATTATGGGTGTATGGTGATCATTAGGAGGCACGCTGCATAGGAAGATATTAGCAAGAAAAATATTGAAATAACATGGGGGACCTGGGGATCGAACCCAGGTCCCAGAGTTTACCACACCGATGCCCTGCCAATCGCGCTGTTGTGCTTCTTTGTTATTATAACGCTACATAAATATTATAATGAAAAATAAGTGCAAGTGGTCTGAAGCAAAAAACGCGCGCCAAGCTTTGAACCAACCAACCACTGTCTTCCACGCATCATCTTCTTCATTATTCTGAAACAAAAAACATTTAAATAACGGGGGTTTTAAACCCCCACAAAACGATGAACATGAAAATAGCGATTAGAAATCTATCGCTCATAAATTGAGCGCGACTAGTGTATTGGATTTGTCATGAGCTCCTGATTCCAATGATGCCACTTAGGTTAGCTAATTTTTTCCCAGGCGTAAAGCCCTAATTCGTGGCTCTGCAACCCTAAAAAACAACAATGGCAATTCTCTATACAAGCAGTGTTAATTTAATTCAGTGATGCCATGAGTTTCGTTGAGTTCATATTAGTATAAAACAAACGTTAGAATGTATGAATATGGCCTGAATGACAAAACACGATTATGCAAAAAAGATGAAATAGCTTGACTTCTATGTACCAATTCCTGAGGTTGGAAGTGTGGAAAAGTATTCAGGCAGGTTCAAGGGTGTCTTAGGAAGCTTTTGGGATCAATATTTTCCTTTGAATCGTCCTCCAAGGCAGATTTCAGTTTTTGATTTTTTTGATAAAAATGCCAACTTTGTTCTTCAGATGGAGCGCAGCTTAGAGGTCTTTTGCTTTAGGGTTTGCATCAGACTTATATGAGGATGGATTAGGGTTGAGTTTTGATCCAAAAAATCCTTGCATTGATGGAATGAATATTTGATTTTCATGCATAATTTTTCAAATCTTTTTCACATGTTTTTGATTCCAATCATGGAAAAACCTTCCAATTTTGATTATGCACGAATCTTGAGCCTTTAAGGAGTGTTTATTCTGCACAAAAAGATTTAAAAACTTTGGTTTAGTATTTTTCCATATTTAATTTAATTTAAATGAATTAATTGCAATTAAAAATTCAAATAAATAAATAAAAATGATGAATAAATCCCCTTTGGGCCAAATGGTCGTGCATGTGCTTTGGATGATGAATCTTGGAAGAAAATGTGGCCCATTAGCAATTTTAAGGCATTTGAAGCAAAGTTGACTTTTCAAAATTCCCAAAAATTTCCCAACTTCCACAAGGCATATCTTGCTCAAGTTTTAAGATTTGATCATGTTCTTGGACATTTTGGAAAGGTCTTGAAGTCCTCTAACCAATGCCTTTGGTACCATGTCATTTTGATTTACCAATCTCAAGTTATGGCCTTTGACCTCAAGTCCCTTTTTGTTGACTTTTGAAAATGACCTATAATGTTGAAATTGATAACTTTTTGTGAGAGCATTTCTTGGACTTGAAGTGTGAAGAGGAGTTGTAGGAAATGTCTTTATCTTCAAAATGAGATTTGGATGGAATTTTTCTGATAATCCATGTGGAAGTTATGCCTTGGTCAAGTTACAGTTGACTTTTTCAACTGTCCAAATATGGAAACTTTTGCATCTTGAGACTTTTTGAGCCATACTTTGAGAATCATGATCAAGCATTGATCAAATGATGTTTGTGGCTTCAACATAATATGTTGACCAAAAATTTGAACTCTTGACTGTCAAATGACCATTTTGCCCCTGCAGTTGACTGCTGAGCAATTAGGGCATTTGACTGTGCAATTTTGTGCTGTAAGTCTTGAAACTTGGTATGTGGATGCTTGACCATGTTTATAGGCATGTGGGACTTGATTGGACCCTTGGAAGCTTCATTTTCTTTGTCATAACCAAAACCCTAGTTTTTGACTATTAGGAGGCCCTTGAACTGTGCAACCCTTGGGGAGATTTTGAAGCTTTGACTTTGCAAATCTTGAAGAATATGGGAGGGCAAATTTTGGGGTACAACAGCCCAGGAGTGACTTCCCTGGTATAACCTACCTCCCGAACCGAGAGCAATCTCTATAAGGAATTTTTCTGTGCTTTTGTCCTTTCCCTTTGGAGAAAATAAAAGACGGTGGCGACTCTTGCTTCCGCGACATTTCGCGAACCAGCGTTAAACAGTCAGTTCCAGATCCACCGATCACAGAACTGGCGACTCAAGGGGGAAAAGGTCCTAGTCCGGTAGTCTCTGACAACGAGACTGATTTTGATGAGGAACAGTATCCTCCGGCTGAAGACCGGTACAAGCAGTTAGAGGACAGGCTGAATGCTATGGAGATCCAACAGGTGCCTGGGCTGGATTTCGGAGACTTGGGTTTGTCTACTGGTGTGATTATTCCTCATAAGTTCAAAGCGCCATCTTTTACCAAGTATGACGGGGCGTCTTGTCCCAAGCTACACCTCAGGTCTTACGTACGGAAGATTCAACCGTACTCAGTGGACAAGAACTTGTGGATCCACTTCTTCCAGGAGAGTCTTTCAGGGACTCATCTCGAATGGTTCTATCAGCTGGATGGGACCAAGGTTCGTAACTGGGAGGAGTTGGCTACTGCTTTCTATAAGCAGTATCAATATAATGCCGACCTTGCCCCTACACGTACCCAACTCCAGGGTATGTCGCTAGGTTCAAGCGAAGGTTTTAAAGAGTACGCTCAGAAGTGGAGGGATCTGGCTGGCAGGGTGCAGCCTCCGTTGACTGACCGGGAGTTGGTAGACATGTTCTTGGGGACCCTATCTGGGCCATTTTTCAACCATCTCATTGGTAAGTCATCTGCAGGGTTTACCGATCTTATTCTGACTGGAGAGAGAATAGAGGCTGGAATGAAGTCTGGCAAAATTCAGAAGGGTGCATCGTCAAGTTCTGAGAAGAAGCCCTTCAAGAAGGAGGCTAGTGTCGTATATGGGTCCAGAAGACAAGAGAAGCCTGAGCGCCGCCAATCTGTCAACGCGGTGATGATTGCTAAGCCTGATGCCGCTCCTCGGCAAACCAATCCTCAAAGGGCTGAAAGACCCAGAAGAGAGTTTACCCGGTTGATTATGACTCTATCACAAATCTTGCCGCAGTTGCTGTCCACCAACCTAGTGACTGTCAGAGAGGCCCCAAAGGTTGTAAACACTGCTTCTCCCAAATACAATCCAAACGCCCGCTGTGCTTATCACTCCGATAGCCCGGGGCATTCCACTGATGACTGTTGGGCCTTAAGGAATAAGGTGCAAGACCTTATTGACGCAAAAGAGATACAGTTTGAAGCGCCTGAGAGGCCAAATGTGGTGACTACTCCTATGCCCCAGCATGGAGTGAATGCCATTGATGAAGATGTATACGCCGTTTCTGTGGATGATGTAGCTACTCCTTTGAAGACTGTCAAGAGGAACCTACTGCTGGCTGGTTTATTTCCGGGTTGTAGTGAAGGTTGCCTTTTCTGTGCTGTTTCCCTATCTGGTTGTCTTTTACTGAAGTTGGGCATCCAAAGTCTAATGGACAGCAAAGAGATTCTGTTCAAGAAGACCGCTGTTCAATTTGCTCCGGTAGAAGAAGTTTCTGTTGTTACAATCTTTAATAATCCAATCAAGGCTCTCCCAAGGAAGCCGGTTCAAATCATGACTGTCGCACCTGTTGTTATTACTGTTCCGGGGCCTCTCCCCTACGAATCTGATAAGGCTATCCCCTGGCACTATGGGGCAGATGTGTATGTGAATGGAATCAAGCAAGAGTTCAACACTGGCACCAGCATCAGCAATATCACTGGTCCAGCCAAGGTTACCCGCAGTGGCAGGCTCTTCTCGCCTGACATTGCACCACCCGCTGTTCGAAGACCCCTCGCTATAACACCTGCAAGTATACTTGTTCCTGTTGCTGATCAAGTTGGTTCCCCTGCCGCCGAGTCATCTAATACTCGGAGCAAAGGGATTGAAGATGAGCCTGCCCGGATGGAAGCACCAAGACCTGTAAATGTTGAGGCCTCCCAACAAGAGATGGAGGAAATCCTGAAAATAATCAAGAAGAGTGACTTTAATGTTGTGGAGCAGCTGGGGCATACACCCTCCAAAATCTCCATGCTCTCCTTGCTACTGTGTTCGGAGGCCCATGCTAAGGCCTTGATTTCATTTCTCAAGACGGCCCATGTGCCACAGGAGACATCGGCGGTCCAGTTTACTGATTGCATAGCAAATCTGACGGCAGACAATGGTTTGGGCTTCTCAGATGCTGACCTTACTGCTAAGGGAAGAGACCACAATGATGCCCTGCATGTCTCTATTGAATGCAGGGGCACTACTCTGGCGCACGTGTTGGTGGACACTGGCTCTTCCCTAAATGTGCTACCCAAGAAATCCTTAGACCGTTTGGATTGTGAGGGCCTGGAGCTGAAACCTAGTGTTTCCAGTGATTTATGGTAAACAACCACTAGTCTTCCAAACTATCGAATAATCTTTCTTACTGTTATTCAATCCCTCTGGTAACTTACAGGATCGACTAGATTGATCCTAGGACTCCTTGGATATTAAAGTTACTCTCACAATCGAACAGATATTCATGGTCAATATTGTATAAGTGTTTGGCTTATTTCGATTTCTCTAAAAATGTAGTCAAAATGTGTATAAAAACTAAGTTACACGAATAGATGCTAATTGTAATGCTGAATTGTAAAGACATATAAAACTGCATGAAAATGAAGTAAATGGTTTCGACTTACAAAAACGGTTAACATAAAGGGTTTCTGGAACATAAAAGTTTTAAAAGAAGGAGAAAACGTTTAATGCAAGAAATCTATAAATGATTTTAAATAAAAGTATGCGTTCGAAGGGCAAGACTTGAATGTAAAGGTATGGAAAATGTGATGGTTTTCATAAATATAAAACGCTCGAAACATAAAGATAACATTAAAGTGTAAGATTTTGAGGAAGAGATTTCGAAGTAAAAAGGCTGTGAATAAGAAAACTTGTAAATGTTGTTTGACATAAGGAATAAAGGAAGTACTGGAAATGGTAAAAAGGTTTTCACTAAATTAGAAATACATGGTGCTATCATACATACATTTCTCTTGCATTCGTTTCCCTTGCCATGTGGTAGTTTGAATGTTATTGAGTATTTTGTATAATAGATATGACACACAGAAATCCTAATATTAAGACTCCTATTTATACTAATTCGACCCTAACGGTCTTGCTATAGGATTATGCCACGTTTCGAACATGCAGGACAATGCTTCTTTCATCTTTCCACGTGTCCCCAAATGCTCCAACACATAACTTTCAAACTTTGAAAGTCCCGCTTCCATTTGAATTTAACATGCTTTGGTGTTTCTCCGTTTCGAACGCTTTTCCCAAACATAGCCTCGTTGTTGTTTCGAGACTCCTTTGGATATGTTCCCATAATTGCCGTTCGAAGCTTCAAGCTTTGACACACTCATTCGAAACACTGCTTCTGCAACTTCGAAATATGGCGTTTAATTCCATTTCGATCAGAACATTTAACTCTTTTGGCTTCTAAATAACATTATCAAAATCTTCAGCCAACAAATTGCCCCTTTAAAATATGTATTTCGATTTCTTTGAGAGATACCTATTTTAAACATTTACATAAGATTTTGATAGGACTTTCGAATCATCGTAACATTTAATGTCTTTGACTCCAGTCACATCAATCATAACACCTTTTGGATTCCTTAACCGCCCGGAGTCACTTCACAGCGTGGTGCAGTTATAAGTAATGATTATCTTTTTTAATCACGCCTATTACCTATGCTAATTTTCACGCCACCTCTTCATCATACCAACCCATGATCTCCACGTATCACACTTCTATTCGGTGGATGCTTAAACTTCCCCATTATAAAACGTCAACTTAATCTTCTTCTTTTCTTTTCACACTCTAAACCTTTCATACTCTGAATTTTTACCCTCCCTCTCTCATAAAACAATCTAAGCTTTCAAACATCTTCCAAAATGTCTTCTTCTACTTCATCTCAACTCAAGAAAGTCTCCAAGAAGAAAGGAAAAACTACAGGAGCTACCATGGAGAGTAAAATCATCACCATTCAAGGCCAATCTGCTCTTGCTCCTCAAATGATTTCCAAAGAAAAAGAAATGCTGTACGCATCACAGGTACTCATCCCTACCCACGTTGCTGGTAAGAAGTTAGCCTTAAATGGCCCTCTTACAGTTTTTGAAATATTAAAGGACACCAGGACAATTTTTCCCGTCTGTTATAGCTTCAAACCCTTATTCAACAAAATGGATGCCCCTAGGGCAGTAGAATCTCCTAGTTCAAATGCCGTAGAAACCCCAACCGTTCCTCCCAAGGACCCCTTTGTTTTGGATTATGTAAAAAGCAATTTTAAACCATTTCGATCTTGCCCCACTTCTGATATTGCTTACCAAAATTGGTTCACAAAAGTAGAAGCCAAGAAATCCCAGCAATGGGAAGAATTAGGCATTTATAACCTGATTAAGCTATCGAAACCTGGATTCACCTACAGCCATCCTCTGCTATTCGCGTCCCTTTATTTCTGGGACAGTACCTACAACACTTTCCATCTCCCAGGTGGAATGATCACCCCCCACCTTCTTCGATATAGCGGCCATTACTGGGTTGTCGCCAGTGGGAGAAACTTATGTTCCTGACAACGAAGAGCACTCAAGCATAATTGACTTCGAAGTCAAGTTAGCCAGCTTTTCCAAATTCATCAGCCATTATCATGCTGAAGGGGACAATGTGTCTGACGTAGAGCACATTGCTTTTTTAACCCTGTGGTTGTCTAGATACGTTTTCTGCAGTAGATCCCTGCAGGTAGCTAGTAGGTTCATTCCTTTAGCTAGGGATTTACATGAAAATCGAAAAGTGTGCCTAAGTGAATTACTCTTAGTTGACCTCTATGAGAGCCTGAGGTCAGCTGTTTCGAGCCTCAAATCCCACACCTCCAAAAACATTTTATTAGCTGGCCCATTTTGGTTACTCCAACTATGGCTAAATGCCATGTTCGAACCTTCCTTATCAACCGCCAATACCATTGATGAGCAAGATTCTGAAATAAGTGATAGGATAGTCGAAGGCACTAGGCTTCGAAGACTAACTCCTAATGATGACAAAGATGACTTCAAGGTTCAATTCTCGAAGTACATCATGATATTCTCCAAAAGGCACAAGTTCGAAGAGAGCATGGCGCCTTTTGCTTCGAGGGCTCATGGACCTTCTTGGTTCACCATGGCTCTCTCAGAAGCCATCAAGAGTAAGGAGATTCAGGATGTATGGAGAGCTTTCTTGCTGCCTAGACTCATCTCTTCAAGGATAACCCCAGCCAAGAACCAAATTCTTCTCTTTGCCTACCAACCAAACTTCGTTTCGAGGCAGTTTGGCTTATGCCAACTGATTCCTGAACCTTTGTTCCAAACTGAGAGCGCCATCACTTCTGGTCGAACTTTCAAGGCAAGGGAAGCCAAGATCCAGCAAGAACAATATCAAGGCTTTGCCCAATTTGAGCTGATAGCCTTCGAACCTACCCATCTCGCGGCTAAAGGATTTCTAGAGTGGTGGATTAAGTTTTATCAAACTTGCATGTTCGATACTCTTACGATTCGACAGAAACTAATTGATGCCTTCGATGTGCAGGTACCAGCAAAGAAAGGTATGTTTACTCATGCCAAAGAGATTAAAGCTTTTCAAAATTATTTTGAAACTACTTACGACCCCACGCGCTTGGACTCTACTGTGCATCAAGCAGCTGAGACCTTGAAGGAAAAATTTAAACAAAAAGTTTCTAAGCTAAAACTTCCTTCAGGGTTGTCACCTGAGGATAGGTATAGGTTGGCATTCGAAATGCATCCACCTAAATTTCCCAGATTACCTACCTCAGAACTGGCTCTGGCTTGGTTTCCCCCATATCCATGGTGGTTTACTTGCAAAGAGATGTTCAAATATCTTCAAAGGAAACCAAAGCCATCTGAGACTGTGACATGGGCTCGATACTGGCTTCATGATTTCCCAGGACACCTTCGATACGACCTTTCTGCCATGTCAATTAAATCTGATCAAGGCACAGGTGCGAATGCTTGGGAAAAATCCCAAATGTCTTTTATTTTCCATATCTTTAACCTTTGCTTTAATTGTTTTGATTTTCAGCTATCAGGATAAAGACAGCTGCCTCGAAATCGAAGGAAGGGAGTGCCTCTCAAGCCTCCATCGAAACTACCGAAAAAGCTAATCCACCCGAAACAACTACTACTGCTGCCACTACAACAACAACAATAACGCCAACAACAACAAGTGCTCCAATTCCAACGGTAATCACTTAGCCTTGACGTTTCGAATTCACTTAAGCTTTGTGGTTTATATCTAACTTTTCGTTAAAATTCTTTCAGACCAACAAGCTTCCTCCTACTACTCCCAAGAAGCGGAAATTAAGCACTACTGGGGAAGACCCCAAGGCTGGAGGAAACTCAAATACTGCTTCGAAGAAGAAGCTAAAGAAAGATATTCCTAAAAGCACTGTTCCAACTAGTGTCTCTGGACTCGATTCCAGGGATGCTGCTCCCTTACCTAAATCCAAAAATCCACCTTCGACCTCCAACCCACCGTTGGAACGTATAGCTAGTAACCTCTCCTCTGAGGGTCCACAGGTAAATCGAACTTCTAAAAATTGTTTCCAACACTAACTTCTTATTACCTTGGTGAATGTTTTTCTTTAACATTCTGTTGTTCCTTGCAGAACATTTTGAATCCCACTTCCACCATTTCGACCTCACCATCCAGAGCTGCCGCTCCGCTCAACTCCTCTCCTCAAAGAGATTCCAGCAACTTGGTCCAAAACAAAGGTTCTTCCAATGTGGCGGTTCTGGCTGGAACTTCTGATCAGCAGGATGATCAAGGTACCTCCATTCCTCCGAAAGAGGTGAACGAAACAAAACTTCAAACGTCTGCAGAGGATTTACAAAGGGCTTCTCTTCAAAAGTCCCCTCTTGAAACTCTTCAAGAGGACCCAAAGGACACTCAGACTGAAGAAGAGAAAGCTGACTCTAGGCAAGGGGCCGAAGAATCTGCAGACGAAGAATCTGAGGGGGAAAGTGCCAATGACGAGGAAAATGTCAATGACGGTTCGACTGCTGGGACGGAGTCTAACGCAAATAGCGACGAAAGGGATGGTATCGAAGTGGTAGATTTGGACAAGGATGAAGAAGACCAAGAGCACGAAGCAAATGAAGGGGATGGTGGTGCAATCAATGAAACCCTAGATGTTGAAACAAACGTGGTTCCCCTACGCGTGGAATTCCCCCAATCCTCTCCGTCTCGAATGACTGACGAGGAACTGGCACTTCTGAGGCGAAATGACCCCATTGGGTACATGAAGGCAAAGTTGGCTCAGAGTGACGTCCCACTCGCTAGGGCTGGCACAAGTTCAACCAGCTATCCTCTTCCCACAGATGAAAGAGTTGTTCTTCTCAACAAAATTAGGAGAACTATTCTCAATGTGGACATATTCGAAGTGCTTAAGCAAGATAGTACTGCTTGCTATACTATGAAGGAGCTGCTCACAAAGGTCAATCTTTCCACCTGCTCCTTGCCAGTTAGTACTCTCTTGTTTGATCTTCAGAATTTGCTGGAGAACGTAACTGGCTACCTTCTCCAAGACGAATCTGCTGCCAAGAAGGTTCACGAGAAACGCATTGCCATGGATGCCGCTTATGAACAAGCTTCGAAACTTTCTCAAGAAGCTGAGGATCAAGCTATGCATCTGAAGCAGGCGAAAACTGAATATGAGGCTCGAGCTGAGTCCATTCTTATTTGGGAAAGGCAGATTCTGGAACTTCAGCAGAAAGTTAAGGAGGCTAAGGAACAACAACTAGCCTTCGAAACTAATCCTGCAGGTAACCAATTCGAAGAGCTTCTCAACCAGGGGCTTGCAGAAATGGAGACTGCAGAACAACTTAAAGGAGAAGTGGCAACCTTGGAAGGTGCCAGGCGGTTCGCTCAGCAGAAACTTGAAACATTTCGAAGCACCTTTAATCGATTGAAAAATAATGCTTATTTCTAGATTTTGATGTTTAACTGACTATAACTTTGGTTTCTTACATGTAATATTCGAACAACGCCATTTTGGCATTCTATCTTGCCATCTTGGCTTTTTATAATATTTTGTTTACGTTGTTACTATTCGAATCTCCCGCAGGTTTGGCTTATATTTCTTTAAATATTTCCCATTAACCTTTAGGACACGTTTATCATCCAAGAGTTCTTCGACTTCGTATGCATTGTTTGAGAACACTTTTAATATTCGAAAAGGTCCTTCCCAATAAGGTGACCATTTACCTAATGCTTTATTCTTCTTGTCCATAGGCAATATGACTCTCCAAACCAAGTCATTAATAATGAATACTTTTTTCTTCACCCTTTTATTGTATGTTCTGGCCACTCTTTCTTTTTGCCTCATCAAAATTTCCAACGCATGTAATCTAATTTCTTCCAACTCAACTAATTCATTCATCATCATTTCCCAATATAATGCAGCTGGGATTTCGTTTTGTCTCTGAATTCGAACTGATTGCAGATGAATTTCTACTGGTAACACTGCATCATGCCCAAATGTAAGTTGGAAAGGCGTAGTGTTAGTAGCTTCCTTAGGAGATGTTCTACAAGCCCATAACACTTGGTCCAGAGTTTTGTGCCAATTTCTTGGCCTCTTGCCAATATGCTTCTTGATTAATCCTATTATTATTTTATTTGCTGCTTCGACTTGTCCGTTTGCTTGAGCATAATATGGTGTTGATGTTAGCAATCTAAACCCCATTTCTTGGGCAAATCCTTGCATCTTTCTACCAGTAAATACAGAGCCTTGGTCTGTAGTTATGCTTTCTGGAAATCCAAACCTATAGATAATGTGCTTTTGTATAAATTCGATAATTGCCTCTTGATCAGCAACTACCAGAGGTATAGCTTCGATCCATTTGGTAAAATAATCTACTCCAACCAAGATATATTTCTGTCCTTTGGACGAAGCAGGATTTATTTCTCCTATCAAATCCAATGCCCATCCTCTAAATGGCCATGGTTTGATGATCGAATGCAACTCGCTTGCAGGGGCATGTTGAATTCCTGCATGTTTCTGACACTCCTCACATCCTTTAGCAAAGTCTATGCAATCTTTGAGCATGCTAGGCCAATACAAACCGTATCGAAATAGCAACCATTTCATTTTATGGCCTGCTTGGTGTGCCCCACATGCCCCATTATGGACTTCAGACAATGCTAAATATGCTTCACTCTCTCCTAGGCATTTCAATAATACACCCTCTTGGGTCTTTTTGAACAATTCGTTCCCCATGAGGAGATATGACAATGCTCTATATTTTATTTTTCTATCCACCTTTAGAGTTGGGTCTGCTAAATAACTCTTCAATGGGCTTCGCCAATCTGCATCTGACAAAGTATCTATGGCTAGTATTTCGAATCCCTGTTTCTCAGCATATCCCAATCTCATCCTTTCCAGATCCGATGGTGTGAATCTAGTAGCCATAACTCTTCCCCTTAATTCGACCAAATCCTTAAAATTCTTGGTAGATACTTTATAACCTGAAGCCAACTGCGCTAAGTCATTTGCTTCTTGGTTCTCTATTCTTGGTATGTGTTGAATATCCATGTATTCAAATTTCCTTAATAGCCTATTGACTATGACGAAGTATACCATTAAATTTTCCTTTATGCACTTGTATTCCTTTGTGATTTGTTTGACCACCAATTTAGAGTCTCCTTTAATTTCGACTCTGGTTGCCCCCAATTCCAACAAAGCTTCAAGTCCAACAATGAGCGCTTCATACTCAGCTTCGTTGTTCGAACAACGAGGACCATCTAATTTATACTTGAATTTTGTTGGAATTCCTTCAGGAGAAATTAGAAGGACTCCAACACCACTTCCATTCCTATGGGTTGAACCATCAAAGTACAATTTCCATGGTTGCATTTCGACGTAACTCATGCTTGTCTGCTTAACCAACGAATGATCCACAATGAAATCAGAAATCACTTGACCTTTCATAGCTTTTAAAGGCATGAAAGTCAATGAATATTCTGTTAAGGCTAAAGCCCACTTGCCAACTCTACTATGCATTATTGGTTTTGAAAGCATATGTTTAATGACATCGAAGTGAGATGAAACATAAACATCAATAGGTTTTATATAATACTTGAGTTTCATACAAGAGAAATACAAACAGAGACATAGCTTTTCTAAATTGCTATATCTGGTCTCTGCATCATTTAGCACTCTACTTAAATAGTATATGGCTCTTTCGACGCCATTGTTATCCTCTTGTGCTAGCATACTACCTATACTAACTTCAGAGGCAGATATGTACAATCTCATGGGCTTCCCCCATGATGGTGGAGACAAATTAGGAGGCTGAGAAAGATATTCTTTTATTTTGTCAAACGCCTCCTGGTGAGCTTCGTTCCATTCGAAGGCTTGACCTTGCTTCAGACGAAGCAACAGAGAGAAAGCTTGGGTTCTTCCACTCAGGTTCGAAATGAATCTTCTGAGGAAGTTAATTTTTCCTAGCAAGGATTGCAACTCCCTTTTTGACGCAGGTGCTTTCGTCTCCATTATGGCTTTGGTCTTGTTCTGGTTGATTTCGATTCCTTTCTTGTGGACCACAAAACCAAGAAAGTCTCCAGCCTGCACAAAAAATGCACATTTAAGGGGATTCATCTTTAAGCCATGCTTTCTCATTCGTTCGAATGATTGGCTTAAATGATGCAAATGTGCTTCTGCAGATATAGATTTGATGACTATATCGTCAATATACACCTGCATGAAGGTTTAGATGAAATCATGAAAAATTAAATTCATCGCCCTTTGATAAGTTGCCCCAGCATTTTTTAAACCAAAAGGCATCACCACCCATTCGTAGGTGCCTAAGGCTCCTGGGCAACGAAATGCTGTTTTTGCAACATCTTCTTCAGCAATGAAAATCTGGTTATACCCAGAGTATCCATCTAACATACTCAAGTATTCGAACCCTGCAGCACAATCTACTAGCATTTCTGCCACGAGCATGGAATATTCATCCTTAGGGGTTGCAGTGTTTAAATCCCTAAAATCTATGCAAATTCTTAAAGAACCATTTTTCTTAATAACGGGTACTATGTTTGCTAACCATTCAACGTACCTTGTTGTTCTGATGAATTTGCAGCGCAGCAACCTTTCGATCTCAGCTTTAATTTTTGTGAGGACCGCTGGTGCGAATCTCCTGGGAGTTTGTTTGATGGGCCTCTTGCCATCTTTGATTGGCAGTCTGTGTTCGACCAACTCCCTCTTTAAACCAGGCATCTCATCATAATCCCATGCGAAACAATTTTTGTTTTCCTTAAGGACTTCGATCACTTTCTTCTTGAGGCCTGGGCTAAGTTTAGCACTTATGTAAGTTACTCTTTTCGTTTTTTCATCCCCTAAGTTGACTTCTTCGAGCGGATCCTGTGCCAACATTTTGACACCTGAGTTTATGGGGTCCCTTTCGAAGCCTAAGGGTTCTTTATCATAGATGGCATCCAACCTTTGATCCATCTCAGACTCTTTGAAGGGTGAGCATTTCGAACCCTCCCCACTAACTTCATTCGTCTTTATAGTTGATTTATTTATTTCAGCCTCTAAGGCCGCTTTTGATTTGTTCTCAGCCACATAGGCCGAAATCCTTTCGAAAAAGGTAGACTCAGTCATGGCTAAGGTTGTCGAAGTCCCAGCCTGTTGGCCGTTTTTGTATAGTGCTTTCGACTTCCTCTTCTTCACTGATTATTGTTCTATCCCAGTAAAGGCCGTCATGACGAAGTGTCATGTAGTAGTGGGTGTTTCTAGTTTCGTTCATCTCATCATTTGGAACACATGGAGCAATCTTTGCCAGATTTTTATCATAGTCCCTTTTGTCAACTAAATTGACAGTTGACATAAAGTAACTCTGGTCTGCTTCGATGTTTTCCACGATTCCATCATCTCTCCACAGAACTAGTCGCTGATGCATTGACGAAGGAACTGCCCCCATGCCATGGATCCACTCTCTTCCCAGCAGCAGGTTATAGTTAGCCTTGGCTTCGATCACCATAAACATGGTGGGCCTGCAACTTGAGCCTATTGTCAATTCCAACTGGACCACTCCCAGTGTTTTGCCCACTTTTCCCTCATAATTGGACAGAACCATATTATGGGGCTTGATATCTCCTTCGCGGATCTCTAATCTTTTTAGCATGAAATGGGGTATCAAATTGACTGCAGCACCCCCATCCACTAGAACTTTGTTCACACCATGGACACCCACTTTCGCCCGAATGAAAAGTGGCTTGAGATGATTCTTCATTGCAGGTTCTGGATGTTCGAAGAACGCGTTTTGTTCCTCAACAACCCCATTGTCCATCACGTAGTAGCACACGGGCCTATGTTTCATTAAATCTGTGGTGTCTTCCTCCTCATATTCATTGATTTCGGTTTCCTGCCCAAATTCGCAGGGAAGCACAGACACCACGTTACAGTTCAAGTTGAATGAAGACTCCCCCTCCGATTCGAAGTTATCTGTTATCATATCTTCGTCCTCTTCCGGGCCTGGAGTGTATTCCTTTGGTTCATTGCATTGTTCTTCAGAGAAGAGCCTCCTATTGACTGGAGGTTTATCTTCAGTTTGATTTTTTGGTTTGTTGGTGCTAGATTCACCTTGTATTTTCGTTGAAGTATCCCCTTTGTTTGCCACAGCTTCTCTCTCAGCCTTTCGAATCCTTTGCTGTCTGCGCCACTGGGATCTTGACATGGGGTTCCTTCCTTTGTAATTCTCTAATCTCACTTCCTTCCTTTTTTGTGTGTTGAATTGCCTCCTGTATGTCACAGCATGGCGTGCATTTCGTTCAGCACTCCTCCATCTGTCTTTGCCTTTGTCATTTCTGACTTGTAGCCATCTATCGGTTGGCACTTCAGCAGGGAGTTTGAAAGTCACTCTTCGAGCAGCTTTGGGGTGAGGGCTATCAGGCCTTCGCTGTTTGTATCTGCTGTCGAAACATGGGCCCATCTGGGTAGTTTCTTGATGATTCCAGCAAGGGGCGAAGGGAATCGTTTCGAAGGCCCTGGCCATGCTTTGGTCATACACAGCAGAACACCTTGGGCAAATCAAGCACTTGGTTGCCCCTTTGTAGCAGCGAAAAACAAACTCCAACAAACTCTCTCCAGCCTTTGGATAACACCTAAAAAGCTGGTTATCCTGGCGCCAATTGTTGCCAGTTCGAGCCATCTGTACCCTTTCGAAATTCGCAGCAATTCTTTGGTTGCAGAGGATGCTGCACCTAGGGCACAGTATCATGCCTGAATCTCCTTTGTGGCATGTCATGAGATAATCTTTGAGACTAGCATCTCCAGTGTGATTATCCCCCATTCTGTACTTTTCTTTTTCTAAGTATTTTTCCACTTCCTCCATCTCAGAGCGAGCCTTTCCATGTCTACCATATTTATTTCCACATCCCCCTCTTTAGCTTCATCATCACCCCATCCTGTGGGCTTTATATCTTCAATCTGGACCTTCGAACTCTCTGGGGCAGAATATTTGACCAGATAGTCAAATTTTCCACTGGGTTCCCCTAGAGTGTCCCATATTTCCTTCTGAGGGGGAATTGGCTGCGTGATTTGGACTTTCTCCAATTCCAGCCTCAAGCCTTCAGTGACTTGTGTTAATCCTTCGTTTTGATTCCCTTGGCCTTCAGTAGCCTGGGTTTCTCCTGCAACAGCTACAAGTGCAGCAATCGGAGTCTCTGGCGTATTCTGGATGTCTTCAGTGACCTCCTCGCTGACTTCGACCATCACCCAGTTCTCAACTTCAGTATCCTTTTCTTCTGTTAGGGCGTCGCTTCGATCAGTTTCCACCATGTTGACCTCTCCAATGCATGCAGGCTCGGAGTAGTTGGTGTCTGTGACGTCCAAAGGATCTTCGTCCACTTTCATCTTCGCCTTATCAGCAAACTTTAGTCTGCCATCTTTGATCGCGTTTTGAATCAAGTCCCTGAAAAGAAAACATTGTGAGGTCTTGTGGCCTAGGAAACTATGATATTTGCAAAATCCCCTCTTCTTTCTCTGATCCAAAGGAGGTATTTTGACATTTGATGGCACAATCAGTTGGCCATCCTTGACAAGCAAGTCAAAAATTTCGTCGCATTTGGTGACGTCGAAGGTATAAACCTTCTTTGGAAATTTGTCACTTTTCTCATTTTCAACAATATCTTTCCCTTTTGTGGGAACTAACATTTTGCAGGAGTAAGGCGGGGCCTGTTTTAATTCAGCGAGGTCGATTTTGACCTCTTCGAATTCGAATTCAGGATATTCTTCTACTTCCTCAGTCCCAACATAGGAAATCCTTTCTTTCTTGCTATTCTTAAAGACTCTGTCTTTTTCGGCCTTTAGTCTTTCGACCTGTCGAACCCTATCGGCTAACTGAGCCATATCCCTCAAATACTGAGTGTCTAGTTTCTTTCAAATAGAATAATCCAAGCCACCAGCGGCCATTTCGACTAACTCATGTTCAAGCACTACTGTGTAACATCTGGATTTCAACAGCCTAAATCTATTCAAATAATCATCTATGGGTTCGGTGAATTTTCTCTTAACACTCGCCAATTCCTTCAAACTTATTTTCGATTGTCCCATGTAAAATTGTTCATGGAATAATCTCTCTAAGAGAGTCCAAGTGTCAATGGACCCAGGGGGCAAAGTGGTAAACCATGTGAAGGCGTTTTTTGTCAAAGAACTTGGGAAGTATTTGATCCTGAGATCTTCATTATTGGCTATATCTCCCGCTTCGGTTAGATATCTCGCTATGTGTTCGACTGTTGACTCATTGGTATCCCCAGCGAACTTTGTAAATTTAGGGACTTTATATCACCTTGGTAAATCAGTATGCATTATACAATCCAATATAGGAGAAGCGTAATTTGGCCTCCTCATTCCTGTGTTGAGGCCATTCTGGGCCATGATCCTCTCTATCATGGTGGTTAGGTTGTTTTCTGCCAAGATGTTATCGTTTCGAATCCTATGAACGACGGCATCGGCATCTTGATTTCGACCAACCAAAACAACTCCCCTAGGTTGTTCTTCTCGAAATTCTGGGGCTTCTGGCCTTTCGATCCTTGCCCCTGGTTCCATAACTTCCCTTTGTGGAGCCGGGATTATTGGGGCTTCTAATCTTGGTGCCCTGGCCCCTAAGTTAACTTCTTCTCTGGGTGGTCTATAAATTGGGTCGTTAGCAATTTGTTCTATAACGGGCATGTTTGTTCGAAATCCCGCCTGATTCTGCCTACGCCTTTCTGTAGGAGCAAAGAAATCTGCTATTCGACTCATATTATCAGCATTTTCCCTGTTCGTCACAGTCATATTCTGCACTATTGGGGCAAATATTTCCTGCATGGTTTGCGCTAATACCCCTATCATATTATGGTTACTGTCATCCATCAATTGCCTAAAAGCCAACTGGTTATCTGTGGTTAGGATATGCAATGTGCTATAACCCACTGACCCTTGGTTATTTGTCATAAACTGATTCGCCCCAGACCCAGACCCTAGTTGGGGAGATGAATTCGATGTGGAATTGTGTAAACCTGCCATAAAAGATGTTGGCATTCCATAAGAGGAATTTCTGATTCTATTCCCATCGAAACCGGGTGGTCTAGTTAATGGGGTGGCAAAGTGGGATTGTGTCCCTGGTGGTGGAACGAATCCCCCAGGGTAGCCCATAGTTCCAGTATTTCCTAAGATCGAACTATTAGTTGATATGCCACTTATTCCATTGGTGGCTATGTTACTGGTTGAAGATGCAACAGACTGTGCATTCGAAGGGATTGCATTAGATGTTCCGCTCGAAATGGATGCGTTAGTGCCTGTTGCATGTGGGCCACCTTGGTCCCCTTGTTGATTGTCTGAATTAGACATTTTGTCCAAACGTTTTCTTCTGGATAAAGGCTGGTTGCTTTTGGTTATCTTACCACTTCTCAGGTTCATAAAACAGCAAACTTCTTAGATTCCAACGTTTTCGTAATGGTTACGTCTCGACAATCCTTAATTCTGATATCCAACTATTGGTCCCACCGGGTGTGCCAATTTGTTTCCAGTGATTTCTGGTAAACAACCGCTAGTCTTCCAAACTATCGAATAATCTTTCTTACTGTTATTCAATCCCTCTGGTAACTTACAGGATCGACTAGATTGATCCTAGGACTCCTTGGATATTAAAGTTACTCTCACAATCGAACAGATATTCATGGTCAATATTGTATAAGTGTTTGGCTTATTTCGATTTCTCTAAAAATGTAGTCAAAATGTGTATAAAAACTAAGTTACACGAATAGATGCTAATTGTAATGCTGAATTGTAAAGACATATAAAACTGCATGAAAATGAAGTAAATGGTTTCGACTTACAAAAACGGTTAACATAAAGGGTTTCTGGAACATAAAAGTTTTAAAAGAAGGAGAAAACGTTTAATGCAAGAAATATATAAATGATTTTAAATAAAAGTATGCGTTCGAAGGGCAAGACTTGAATGTAAAGGTATGGAAAATGTGATGGTTTTCAGAAATATAAAACGCTCGAAACATAAAGATAACATTAAAGTGTAAGATTTTGAGGAAGAGATTTCGAAGTAAAAAGGCTGTGAATAAGAAAACTTGTAAATGTTGTTTGACATAAGGAATAAAGGAAGTACTGGAAATGGTAAAAAGGTTTTCACTAAATTAGAAATACATGGTGCTATCATACATACATTTCTCTTGCATTCGTTTCCCTTGCCATGTGGTAGTTTGAATGTTATTGAGTATTTTGTATAATAGATATAACACACAGAAATCCTAATATTAAGACTCCTATTTATACTAATTCGACCCTAACGGTCTTGCTATAGGATTATGCCACGTTTCGAACATGCAGGACAATGCTTCTTTCATCTTTCCACGTGTCCCCAAATGCTCCAACACATAACTTTCAAACTTTGAAAGTCCCGCTTCCATTTGAATTTAACATGCTTTGGTGTTTCTCCGTTTCGAACGCTTTTCCCAAACATAGCCTCGTTGTTGTTCCGAGACTCCTTTGGATATGTTCCCATAATTGCCGTTCGAAGCTTCAAGCTTTGACACACTCATTCGAAACACTGCTTCTGCAACTTCGAAATATGGCGTTTAATTCCATTTCGATCATAACATTTAACTCTTTTGGCTTCTAAATAACATTATCAAAATCTTCAGCCAACACCTAGCAACATCATCGTCAGAGCCTTCGACGGTTCTAAGAGGATGGTTCATGGAGAGGTAGACATTCCTATCCGGGTGGGTTCTCAGGTGTTCGACTCTACTTTCTATGTGATGGATATCCGTCCATCGTACTCTTGTCTACTGGGTCGACCTTGGATCCACAAAGCTGGGGAAGTGACCTCTACCTTGCACCAGAAGCTCAAGTACCCCGTCAGAGGGAAGATTGTCACTGTGCAGGGAGAGGAGGAGTATATGGTGAGCCATTTGAACTCCTTCAGGTATATTGAGATGGACGGGGAGTTTATTGAAACCCCATTTCAGCATTTCGAAGAGGTACCTCCCATATTGGCAGCAGCGGAAACAGTGGTCGAAGAGGATGTTCCTTTGAAGATGGCTTCCTTGAAGGATGCCCGAGCTGTGGTCAAGAAAGGTGAATATGCTAACTGGGGCGGGCTCCCTGATTTTACACAGAAAACTGACAAGTTCGGACTGGGTTTTACTGCAGAGGGTCAGAAGGCTATACGCAAGGCAAAGATCAGGAGACCTCCTGTGCTCATTACCAACCCAGGGGTGAATGCTGTTGGGGACGAAGATGAAGTGGGATAGTCAGAGTTCAATAGCTAGATCTACCCGAAGGCTGATGGCGGATTGACCAATTGGATTGCCAAGGACCATACTCCTGTTACTTTTGTTACGCAATAATAAACTTCTTTGTTTTTGTTATTTGTAATAAACAATTAAAACTCTATGGCCCGGTGTCTTACCCGGGGCACCGTGGCTTCATTTGTGAGGGCATATAAATTGTCATTTCATATATCATGAATAAAGATCTTGGACGTTTTCTCGCATTTCAAATCTCATGCTCCTTTTCTGTCTTTCCTTCCTTTATATATTTCAAAACAGCTGTATTTACACACACTCACTCATACAGGTTTCAATCCACTCTGGATCTCACTGGTAACGACTATGCTACTGCCAGTTATGACTTCGAAAATCCGATCAACTTAGCCGAAGACGAAGGTGAAGATGATTGCGAAGTGCCTGGCGAGCTTGCAAGACTGTTACTCCAGGAAGAGAGGGCAATTCAACCACACGAAGAGCCAGTGGAAACAGTAAACCTGGGTACTGATACAGACAGAAAGGAGGTAAAGATTGGTGCCAACCTAGAGCTCAGCGTGAAGCAACGGTTGACTCAGATGCTACATGATTATATGGAGATCTTTGCCTGGTCCTACGAAGACATGCCCGGGTTGGATACCGATATTGTGGTCCATGACTTGCCTACTAAGGAAGACTGCCCTCCGGTTAAGCAAAAGGTCCGCCGTATGCGTCCAGAGATGTCCGAGAAGATCAAAGTCGAGGTTATGAAACAGTTTGATGCCGGGTTCCTTGCAGTGACTTCTTATCCTCAGTGGGTTGCTAATGTGGTGCCGGTACCAAAGAAAGACGGAAAGGTCAGAATGTGTGTTGACTACAGGGATCTGAACAGGGCAAGCCCCAAAGATGACTTCCCCTACCTCATATTGATGTCCTTGTTGATAATACTGCTCAGCATAAAGTGTTCTCTTTCATGGATGGTTTTTCAGGTTATAATCAGATCAAGATGGCTCCTGAAGACATGGAAAAAACTACCTTTGTTACTCAGTGGGGCACCTTCTACTACAAGGTCATGCCTTTTGGACTGAAGAATGCTGGGGCAACCTACCAACGTGCCATGGTCGCTTTATTTCATGACATGATCCATCATGAGATAGAAGTGTATGTTGACGACATGATCGCAAGGTCCCAAACTGAGGAAGAGCACTTAGATCATCTGCAGAAACTATTTGACCGTTTGAAACTGTACAAGCTGAGGTTGAACCCGAACAAGTGCACCTTCGGGGTAAGATCAGGAAAGTTGCTAGGCTTCGTTGTAAGTGACAAAGGCATTCAAGTGGACCCTGCCAAGGTTAAAGCTATTCAAGAGATGCCAGTTCCTAAGACAGAGAAAGAGGTCAGAGGCTTTCTAGGACGCCTGAATTATATTGCTCGGTTCATCTCGCACCTAACTGCTACCTGTGAGCCAATCTTCAAGCTGCTGAAGAAAGATCAGGTAGTACGATGGAATGAGGAATGTCAGGCTGCTTTTGACAGAATCAAAGAGTATCTCCAAGAACCACCCATCCTTATGCCACCGGTTGAAGGGAGACCTCTAATACTATACCTGACAGTACTTGACAACTCCATGGGGTGTGTGCTGGGGAAGCATGACGAGTCTGGCCGAAAAGAGCATGCTATTTATTACCTTAGCAAAAAGTTTACCGACTGTGAGACCCGATATTCACTGCTCGAGAAAACTTGCTGCGCTTTGGTATGGGCTGCTCGCCGGCTGAGACAGTATATGCTGACTCACACTACCTTATTGATCTCAAAGATGGATCCAATAAAATACATATTTGAAAAGCCTGCTCTGTCTGGGAGAATAGCAAGATGGCAAATGATCCTGACAGAATACGACATTCAGTACACAACCCAGAAAGCCATCAAGGGGAGTGTATTGGCAGACCACTTGGCACATCAGGCAGTAGATGACTATCAGTCAATGAACTTCGAGTTTCCAGACGAGAGCATCATGATAGTGACTGATTGTGAAGTACCTGGACCGGATGAAGGACCTGAGGAAGGATCCCAATGGTCTATGCACTTTGACGGAGCCTCCAATGCTTTGGGTAACGGTATCGGCGCTGTGATCATATCCCCTCAAGGCACTCATACTCCATTGACTGCCCGGCTATGTTTCAACTGCACCAACAACATGGCGGAGTATGAGGCATGCATCATGGGTCTTCAAGCTGCGATCGACCTAAGGATCAAGTTTCTGAGTGTCTTCGGAGATTCCGCTCTCGTGATCAATCAGATCAAAGGAGAGTGGGATACGAAACATCCGAATCTTATTCCTTACAGAGAATGTGTGTTGACATTGATCCCCCACTTCACAGAGATAACTTTTGAACATTTCCCGAGAGAGGAGAATCAGTTAGCGGACGCGTTAGCTACGATGTCTTCTATGTTCAAGGTCAAATGGGACAATGAGGCTCCCCGGATCATCATCTGGAAGCTGGACGAACCGGCATACTGTTGTGATCTCGAGACTGAGTTGGTAACTGAGAAGCCTTGGTACCATGAGGTGAAGAGATATTTGGAAGCTCAGGAATACCCTGAAGGTGCGTCTGTCAATGATAAAAAGTTTCTGAGAAGGTTCGCAGCGAAGTTCTTCCTTAGCAACGACATCCTGTACAAGCGAAACCATGATTCGACCTTACTGCGTTGTGTGGATAAGACAGAAGAAGAAAGGATCATGGAAGAGCTACACGAAGGGACATTCGGGACACATTCTAGTGGACACACTATGGCGAAGAAAATCCTTCGGGCAGGGTATTTCTGGTCCACAATGGAAGCCGACTGTTACCAACACTCTCGGACATGCCATAAATGCCAGATATATGCAGACAAGGTGCATGTTCCTCCAGTTCCTCTGAATGTTCTGACTGCGCCTTGGCCGTTTGCAATGTGGGGCATAGACATAATCGGTGAGATTAAACCTACGGCATCTAACGGGCATCGCTTCATCCTGGTAGCGATTGATTACTTCATGAAGTGGGTCGAAGCAGCTTCCTACGCTACGGTAACCAAGACTGTTGTGGCACGGTTCATTCGGCATAACCTGATATGTCGATACGGCGTCCCAGAAAGAATTATTACAGACAACGGTACCAATCTTAATAACAAGATGATCACTGAGCTCTGCGAGCAGTTTAAGATACAGCACCACAACTCTTCTCCGTACAGACCGAAGATGAATGGGGCTGTAGAAGCAGCAAATAAAAATATCAAGAAAATCGTGCAGAAGATGACCGTGACTTATAAAATTGGCACGAGATGTTACCGTTCGCTCTACATGGGTACCGTACCTCAGCCAGGACGTCAACCGGGGCAACTCCGTTCTCCTTGGTCTACGGCATGGAGGCAGTCTTACCGATCGAAGTGCAAATACCCTCTCTCCGGATAATGAAGGATACAAATATGAACGAAGATGATTGGATCCAGACACGACTTGATCAGCTAAACTTTATTAATGAAAAAAGGCTCGCTGCTATCTGTCATGGTCAGACGTACCAAAAACGGATGATCAGGGCATTTAACAAAAAGGCCAGACCACAGGAATATCAAGTTGGGGATCTGGTAATCAAGCGAATCATCCTTCCTCAGAGTGATCCAAGGGGCAAATGGACCCCTACGTACGAAGGGCCATTTGTGGTTAAACATGTGTTCTCAGGAGGAGCCATGATTTTAACCAACATGGATGGTGACGACCTTCCTCACCCCGCTAATGCAGACATAGTAAAAAGATACTACGCATGAAAAAGACCCGCTAGGTTGACATACCTAGGCAAAAATTAGGGCTTCCCGGCGAACCAAAAGGGTTCGGGCAAAATGAAGGGATGAAATGAAAAAAATCTGTACACCCGGCAAGTCGAAAACCTGAAAAGGCGGCTTGGGCAAAAATGGGTATCCCGGTGGACTGAAAACCCGAAAGGGCGGTCCAGGCAAAAGTTAGGGATAAAGCGTAATACTATGTCTCATTGGATCACTTTGCATCCAGAATCCGGTATCTACATCAAGTTCAGACGGCATTGATCAATCAGCTGCATCTTCGGTTAGGTCATCAAGTGATGAGACGCTCGGAGAGATAAAGGCAATAGCAGAGTTGAAACCCAGTGGGATCATTCATTTCACACATCTGTTTTATTTTCTCTTGTACAAAATTGTATAAACTCTTTTGTTCAGCGGCGTCCTCTTACTAGGACATCAGCATCTTGTACATAAAACGCCTATTTACAGGCAAATTCGAAATCAATACAAAAATCACTTTTCAGTTAAAATTGCCAATTGTTTTTCCTTTTCTGTTTTGTTTTGCGAAGAACGTCCAAGGTTCAATTTGTGATATATGCATTGACAATAATTTGCTAACTCATGAATATTTGCATACGAAACAAAGGATTAATTATAGGTAACATTAGAAACAGGGGCAATAAAGAGTTGTCTAAACAATCTAATTGTTCTGTCCTCCAAGGTATCAAGGTGAGTTCAGCTGAAGAGCATAACCAGTACAGCCCAATTCCCCAACAGAGTCGTCAGTTCTGTGATCGGTGGATCTGGAACTGACTGTTTAACGCTGGTTTGCAAAATGTCACGGAAGCAAGAGTCGCCACCGTCTTTTATTTTCTCCAACATGGACAGGACAAAAGCACAGCAAAATTCCTTATGAGATTGTCTCTCGGTTCGGGAGGTAGATTTATAGAAAGGGAAGGTGTTAGCACCCTTTCTATCCATGGTTATCCATGGGCTCTTAGATACTTGCTCATTTGTGTTTTCAAAATTGTTTGTTTGCTTTTCAACTGTGGGTTTAAAAAAGTTTCTTTGAAAATTTCAGTTCGACTCTTGTATCAGTCCTCAAGAGTGTTTGAAAAGTTGCCTTCGAAAGCTTTTTGAAAGTGTAGGTGCGAAAAGAGTTTTTGATTTTGTTTTGAAATTAGAGCAAGTATCTACGAGTTCTCTACCTACCCTAAGGAATTCGTCTGTGTAAATGTCCTTTAAGTAGTGCCATCCCACCATTGAGAGGTAGGTAGCACCACCGTTGGAGGTATTCGGGTCAATTCGAAGTTCGGGACATGGTGATCACCAGAGCAATAGGAAGATACCTTAGAAGCTACCCTCATGCCAGGTTCCCGGATCATGAGGACTTACTAAAACATCCTCTACTCGACGATCACCTTTCGAGGGGCAAGGCAACAGTGAGGCGTACCCTAGGGGTGGTGTGTGATTTGTGTGTCGTTTTCAGATATTTTTGTCTTGTTCATGTATTGGTAATCTACGCGTTGCTTTTATTTTGACATTCATTCTTTCATGCAATTTTATTAACAGTTAAAAAGATGCGGAAATTAAAGGTTCCTACGCTATTACAAAGGCGCGGGTCCACATCGCCAAATTAAATCCAGGACCCGATTTTAAAAATAAAATAGAGATGCGAGAAATATAAATGTCTAATTTACATGGCTTTGGGAGAATTACATAAAAAGAGGAAATAAAATAAACGCGCGAATTGGAACTACAATCGGATGCGAGGGCGTTGGACCCTTTTTAGGAAATTAAATTACGATTAACCAATTAATTAAATTAAAATAAAAAGAAAAGATTTTTGAGTTTTGTATTTATGGATTTTTATGAGAGAATTAAATGAAATTAAAAATTAATTAATTAACCCTAATTCTAACTATTTTTATTTGTTAAGAAGTATGTTAAAATTGCACCTAAAATTAACCTAATTGATTAATTCAATTTTATTTACAAAAATAAATAAATAATTATTATAATGGTAAAAGAAAAGAAAAAGATAAAAAGTGATTAAAACCCTAATTCTACCAATTTTTAATTTTATTAAGAAAATGTTAAAATTAATCCTAGAATAAAAACTAATTAATTAATAAGACCTTTTTTACAAAAAATAACATTAAATGAAATATATTTTAATTTTATGACTTTCTGATTTTTATTATTTTTTATGTTAAGAAAATATTAATTTAAAGAATTAAATTAAAACTAATTAAAACAAATAAAATAGAAAATATAAAAAAAGAATGAAAAAACAAACCGATGGGGGGTTCTGTCCCCAAACTGGAGGTGTGATCAGCATTTTTGGCCCATTGAAACCTTGGCCTTGTTGACTTTCTGAGCCACGTACGTATGCGTTGACTGGTGCCCACGGTACACTTCAAACATTGGCCTTTGGATTAGGATTATGGGACAAGTGGCGTGCCTGGATGGTGAGCGTGTGGTGGACGCTTGGAGAGAAACTGCATAGGATGATATTAAAACAAAACATATCAAGAATATGGGGGGACCTGGGATTCGAACCCAGGTCCCAGTGCCTTATGAGACAACGCCTTAACCATCTGTACCAACCACGCGCTTTGTTTATTATATGACAAATAATCAATATGAGATAAAACAAGGGTTAGTGGGATATTTTCGTGCGAATTTCAAATGCTCCACTCATTGGCCTACACATCACCATCTTCTCCAATGGCTTGCTGTACCTGAAACAAAAACAAATTGAATAGCGGGGGTTTTAAACCCCCACTAAATAGCAAGCACAAAAATAGCGATTAGGAATTAACAAAATATAAAAACAGCGCGATGGGTGTTTTGAACTCCTTGGAACGTCACGGTTTTAATGGTGCAAGCCTCGTGTTCTGATTTTACCCTATGCCAGAATCCCCAATTCAAGGTTTCTGAAAACCTAGAAAGCTTCAATGGTGGAATCTCCAATTTTGCACGAAAACTCAATTAAAATATATGGTTAGCTTTAGAATGAATCAATTAGTATAAATCAACAAAGAAAATGCAATGAGGATGCTTAAAAATTGAAACACGAATCTGCATAAAGTGTCAGAAACTTTGAGTTCTATGTACCAATTCTGAATGCTATGGACATGGAAAAGTGTTCAGTCAGGTTCAATGATGTCTTGGCAAGCTAATGAGATCAATCTTTTCCTCTGAATCGTCCTCCAAGGCAATTTTCAGTTTTGGATTTTTTTGATAAAATTGCAAAGTTCTTTCTTCAGATGGGGCGCAGCTTAGAGGTTTTTTGCTTTAGGGTTTGCATCAGACTTATATGAGGATGGATTAGGGTTGAGTTTTGATCCAAAAAATCCTTGCATTGATGGAATGAATATTTGATTTTCATGCATAATTTTTCAAATCTTTTTCACATGTTTTTGATTCCAATCATGGAAAAACCTTCCAATTTTGATTATGCACGAATCTTGAGCCTTTAAGGAGTGTTTATTCTGCACAAAAAGATTTAAAAACTTTGGTTTAGTATTTTTCCATATTTTATTTAATTTAAATGAATTAATTGCAATTAAAAATTCAAATAAATAAATAAAAATGATGAATAAATCCCCTTTGGGCCAAATGGTCGTGCATGTGCTTTGGATGATGAATCTTGGAAGAAAATGTGGCCCATTAGCAATTTTAAGGCATTTGAAGCAAAGTTGACTTTTCAAAATTCCCAAAAATTTCCCAACTTCCACAAGGCATATCTTGCTCAATTTTTAAGCTTTGATCATGTTCTTGGACATTTTGGAAAGGTCTTGAAGTCCTCTAACCAATGCCTTTGGTCCCATGTCATTTTGATTTACCAATCTCAAGTTATGGCCTTTGACTTAAAGTCCCTTTTTGTTGACTTTTGAAAATGACCTATAATGTTGAAATTGATAACTTTTTGTGAGAGCATTTATTAGACTTGAAGTGTGAAAAGGAGTTGTAGGAAATGTCTTTATCTTCAAAATGAGCTTTGGATGGAATTTTTCTGATAATCCATGTGGAAGTTATGCCTTGGTCAAGTTACAGTTGACTTTTTCAACTGTCCAAATATGGAAACTTTTGCATCTTGAGACTTTTTGAGCCATACTTTGAGAATCATGATCAAGCATTGATCAAATGATGTTTGTGGCTTCAACATAAGATGTTGACCAAAAATTTGAACTCTTGACTGTCAAATGACCATTTTGCCCCTGTAGTTGACTGCTGAGCAATTAGGGCATTTGACTGTGCAATTTTGTACTGCAAGTCTTGAAACTTGGTATGTGGATGCTTGACCATGTTTATAGGCATGTGGTACTTGATTGGACCCTTGGAAGCTTCATTTTCTTTGTCAGAACCAAAACCCTAGTTTTTGACTGTTAGGAGGCCCTTGAACTGTGCAACCCTTGGGGAGATTTTGAAGCTTTGACTTTGCAAATATTGAAGAATATGGGAGGGAAAATTTTGGGGTACAACAGTTGCCCCTGTTCAATCTTCTTAGACCTGAGGATGCAGATTGGCTGACGTGCCTTTCGTAATCCGAAGGTGGAAGATGATTGAACACTAGAGTGCCTAGAAATTTACGCTCACATAGTAGTGTGATAGTGGAATGGGCTTATAGATGCCATTTGGAGATTGATGGATAGGATGATGGGCTTATAGATGCCATGCTAAGAGATGATGGAAGGTGGATGGGCTTATAGACGCCATCTGGGTGTCAATCGCGTAAGAGATTCCTTAGCGAGAACTTGCGTACCTGCAAAAGAAAAGGATTACCTGACCCGTTACAGGGGCTGGTCTTCAGATTCTTTGTATAGATGTGTCCTGACTGGTTACAAGAGCTGGATCTGGATCTTCAAAAGGTGATGAATGAACCAGGGATGGTTACTACCTCAACAGGAACACTGAGAGAACCTTGGACGATTACTACCTCAACAGGAACGCTGAGAGAATCTGGGGACGATTACTACCTCAACAGGAACGCTGAGAGAACCTTGGATGATTACTACCTCAACAGTAACGCTGAGAGAATCTTGGGTGTCTTCAACTGAGTCTTTATCAGGAAAATCTTTTAGGGGTCGATTTAACTGGACTAGAGAAGGCCTTTGACTGGATAAGAAACAGGAAAATCTTAGGGTCGATTTGACTGAACCGGTCTAGGTCTTGAAATCTTCAACTGGATAAGAAACAGGGAGATCTTAGGGTCGATCTGACTGAACCAGAGAAGGCCTTTGACTGGATAAGAAACAGAAAAATCTTAGGGTCGATTTAACTGAACCGGTCTAGGTCTTGAAATCTTCAACTGGATAAGAATCAGGGAGATCTTAGGGTCGATCTGACTGAACCAGAGAAGGCCTTTGACTGGATAAGAAACAGAAAAATCTAAGGGTCGATTTAACTGAACCGGTCTAGGTCTTGAAATCTTCAACTGGATAAGAATCAGGGAGATCTTAGGGTCGATCTGACTGAACCAGAGAAGGCCTTTGACTAGATAAGAAACAGAAAAATCTTAGGGTCGATTTAACTGAACCGGTCTAGGTCTTGGAATATAGCTGAGAACTTAACTGGATCTTTCCTGAAAGGTAAAGGTCAGTCATATGCAATGCATGATATGGATCAAGCAATGATGTTCTTAACATAAATGAGATTTGTAAGATATGATGCGTATATGCATGCTATAATGATGTATGTGATGTTTATGAATGTATCTTTTCGTTTTAGGAAAATAAATCCTTGACGGGTGCCGAGAAGTCACTCCTGGGCTGATGTTGGAGAATAGATTTTGCTTCCACTGGGGTGATAGTTGCAAGTATACCGGCAAGAGAAGATAACTCCGTTGGGGAATAAGCTTGGCGAATGGATTACTCTGCGGGGAGAAAAGATACTCTAGCGATCTTGTTGGGAAGCAATACTCTGTGGGAGAGAGGTACTTGCTGAAATGTTGATGGTAACTCCGCTGGGGGTACCGTTGTTGTGTTGGAAGTGTTAATAGACTTCGCTGGGGGTAAGAAGACTTCGCCGAGAACGATCTTTCCGTGGCTTTTGGCTGAGGATAACCCAGTTATATCCTGGTAGGGAAATAACTCTTTGAATAAAGCCGGGAGACGCGTTCGTGCTCTGCGAGGATAAGCTTCCAGAATCTACTGGGGATAAGCTTACTGCTTGGGGAGATGGATTCCAACTTTACTGGGGGAGCTGGATTGGACTCTCCTGGGGATATTTTGAACTGTATCAAGGAAGTAACTCCATTGAATGTTTGATATACTGCCGGGGAACAATCTTTAGGCCAAGACTACCGGGGATGCTTGTTAAGAACGCATGTATATTGCTGGGGAATGTTGAGATCTGCGGGGAATACTCAACTTCCTTAAGGTTGATAGTAGCTTTGCTTGGGAAGAGTGCACTGACTTGCTGGCTTACTCTCTGGGGAATTGGGTTGTACTGGTTATGCTCTTCAGCTGAACTCACCTTGATACCTTGGAGGACAGAACAATTAGATTGTTTAGACAACTCTTTATTGCCCCTGTTTCTAATGTTACCTGTAATTAATCCTTTGTTTCGTATGCAAATATTCATGAGTTAGCAAATTATTGTCAATGCATATATCACAAATTGAACCTTGGACGTTCTTCGCAAAACAAAACAGAAAAGGAAAAACAATTGGCAATTTTAACTGAAAAGTGATTTTTGTATTGATTTCGAATTTGCCTGTAAATAGGCGTTTTATGTACAAGAGGCTGACGTCCTAGTAAGAGGACGCCGCTGAACAAAAGAGTTTATACAATTTTGTACAAGAGAAAATAAAACAGCTGTGTGACATGAATGATCCCACTGGGTTTCAACTTTGCTATTGCCTTTATATCTCCGAGCGTCTCATCACTTGATGACCTTGGTTGAAGATGAAGCTGACTGATCGATGCCGTCTAAACTTTATGTAGATACCGGATTCTGGATGCAAAGTGATCCAATGAGACATAGTATTACGCTTTATCCCTAACTTTTGCCTGGACCGCCCTTTCGAGTTTTCAGTCCACCGGGATACCCATTTTTGCCCAAGCCGCCTTTTCAGGTTTTCGACTTGCCGGGTGTACAGATTTTTTTCATTTCATCCCTTCATTTTGCTCGAACCCTTTTGGTTCGCCGGGAAGCCCTAATTTTTGCCTAGGTATGTCAACCTAGCGGGTCTTTTTCATGCGTAGTATCTTTTTACTATGTCTGCATTAGCGGGGAGAGGAAGGTCGTCACCATCCATGTTGGTTAAAATCATGGCTCCTCCTGAGAACACATGTTTAACCACAAATGGCCCTTCGTACGTAGGGGTCCATTTGCCCCTTGGATCACTCTGAGGAAGGATGATTCGCTTGATTACCAGATCCCCAACTTGATATTCCTGTGGTCTGACCTTTTTGTTAAATGCCCTGATCATTCGTTTTTGGTACGTCTGACCATGACAGATAGCAACGAGCCTTTTTTCATCAATAAGGTTTAGCTGATCAAGTCGTGTCTGGATCCAATCATCTTCGTTCAGATTTGCATCCTTCATTATCCGGAGAGAGGGTATTTGCACTTCGATCGGTAAGACTGCCTCCATGCCGTAGACCAAGGAGAACGGAGTTGCCCCGGTTGACGTCCTGGCTGAGGTACGGTACCCATGTAGAGCGAACGGTAACATCTCGTGCCAATCTTTATAAGTCATTGTCATCTTCTACACGATTTTCTTGATATTTTTATTTGCTGCTTCTACAGCCCCATTCATCTTCGGTCTGTACGGAGAAGAGTTGTGGTGCTGTATCTTAAACTGCTCGCAGAGCTCAGTGATCATCTTGTTATTGAGATTGGTACCGTTGTCTGTAATAATTCTCTCAGGGACGCCGTATCGACAGATCAGGTTATGCCGAATGAACTGTGCCACAACAGTCTTGGTTACCGTAGCGTAGGAAGCTGCTTCGACCCACTTCGTGAAATAGTCAATCGCTACTAGGATGAAGCGATGCCCGTTAGATGCCGTAGGTTTAATCTCACCGATCATGTCTATGCCCCACATTGCAAACGGCCAAGGCGCAGTCAGAACATTCAGAGGAATTGGAGGAACATGCACCTTGTCTGCATATATCTGGCATTTATGGCATGTCCGAGAGTGTTGGTAACAGTCGGCTTCCATTGTGGACCAGAAATACCCTGCCCGAAGGATTTTCTTCGCCATAGTGTGTCCACTGGAATGTGTTCCGAATGTCCCTTCATGTAACTCTTCCATGATCCTTTCTGCTTCTGTCTTATCCACACAACACAGTAAGGTCGAATCATGGTTTCGCTTGTACAGGATGCCGTTGCTAAGGAAGAACTTCGCTGCGAACCTTCTCAGAAACTTTTTATCATTGACAGACGCACCTTCAGGGTATTCCTGAGCTTCCAAATATCTCTTCACCTCATGGTACCAAGGCTTCTCAGTTACCAACTCAGTCTCGAGATCACAACAGTATGCCGGTTCTTCCAGTTTCCAGATGATGATCTGGGGAGCCTCATTGTCCCATTTGACCTTGAACATAGAAGACATCGTAGCTAACGCGTCCTCTAACTGATTCTCCTCTCTCGGGAAATGTTCAAAAGTTATCTCTGTGAAGTGGGGGATCAATGTCAACACACATTCTCTGTAAGGAATAAGATTCAGATGTTTCGTATCCCACTCTCCTTTGATCTGATTGATCACGAGAGAGGAATCTCCGAAGACACTCAGAAACTTGATCCTTAGGTCGATCGCAGCTTGAAGACCCATGATGCATGCCTCATACTCCGCCATGTTGTTGGTGCAGTTGAAACATAGCCGGGCAGTCAATGGAGTATGAGTGCCTTGAGGGGATATGATCACAGCGCCGATACCGTTACCCAAAGCATTGGAGGCTCCGTCAAAGTGCATAGACCATCGGGATCCTTCCTCAGGTCCTTCATCCGGTCCAGGTACTTCACAATCAGTCACTATCATGATGCTCTCGTCTGGAAACTCGAAGTTCATTGACTGATAGTCATCTACTGCCTGATGTGCCAAGTGGTCTGCCAATACACTCCCCTTGATGGCTTTCTGGGTTGTGTACTGAATGTCGTATTCTGTCAGGATCATTTGCCATCTTACTATTCTCCCAGACAGAGCAGGCTTTTCAAATATGTATTTTATTGGATCCATCTTTGAGATCAATAAGGTAGTGTGAGTCAGCATATACTGTCTCAGCCGGCGAGCAACCCATACCAAAGCGCATCAAGTTTTCTCGAGCAGTGAATATCGGGTCTCACAGTCGGTAAACTTTTTGCTAAGGTAATAAATAGCATGCTCTTTTCGGCCAGACTCGTCATGCTGCCCCAGCACACACCCCATGGAGTTGTCAAGTACTGTCAGGTATAGTATTAGAGGTCTCCCTTCAACCGGTGGCATAAGGATGGGTGGTTCTTGGAGATACTCTTTGATTCTGTCAAAAGCAGCCTGACATTCGTCATTCCATCGTACTACCTGATCTTTCTTCAGCAGCTTGAAGATTGGCTCACAGGTAGAAGTTAGGTGCGAGATGAACCGAGCAATATAATTCAGGCGTCCTAGAAAGCCTCTGACCTCTTTCTCTGTCTTAGGAACTGGCATCTCTTGAATAGATTTAACCTTGGCAGGGTCCACTTGAATGCCTTTGTCACTTACAACGAAGCCTAGCAACTTTCCCGATCTTACCCCGAAGGTGCACTTGTTCGGGTTCAACCTCAGCTTGTACAGTTTCAAACGGTCAAATAGTTTCTGCAGATGATCTAAGTGCTCTTCCTCAGTTTGGGACCTTGCGATCATGTCGTCAACATACACTTCTATCTCATGATGGATCATGTCATGAAATAAAGCGACCATGGCACGTTGGTAGGTTGCCCCAGCATTCTTCAGTCCAAAAGGCATGACCTTGTAGCAGAAGGTGCCCCACTGAGTAACAAAGGTAGTTTTTTCCATGTCTTCAGGAGCCATCTTGATCTGATTATAACCTGAAAAGCCATCCATGAAAGAGAACACTTTATGCTGAGCAGTATTATCAACAAGGACATCAATATGAGGTAGGGGAAGTCATCTTTGGGGCTGACCCTGTTCAGATCCCTGTAGTCAATACACATTCTGACCTTTCCGTCTTTATTTGGTACCGGCACCACATTAGCAACCCACTGAGGATAAGAAGTCACTGCAAGGAACCCGGCATCAAACTGTTTCATAACCTCGGCTTTGATCTTCTCGGACATCTCTGGACGCATACGGCGGACCTTTTGCTTAACCGGAGGGCAGTCTTCCTTAGTAGGCAAGTGATGGACCACAATATCGGTATCCAACCCGGGCATGTCTTCGTAGGACCAGGCAAAGATCTCCATATAATCATGTAGCATCTGAGTCAACCGTTGCTTCACGCTGAGCTCTAGGTTGGCACCAATCTTTACCTCCTTTCTGTCTGTATCAGTACCCAGGTTTACTGTTTCCACTGGCTCTTCGTGTGGTTGAATTGCCCTCTCTTCCTGGAGTAACAGTCTTGCAAGCTCGCCAGGTACTTCGCAATCATCTTCACCTTCGTCTTCGGCTAAGTTGATCGGATTTTCGAAGTCATAACTGACAGTAGCAGAGTCGTTACCAGTGAGATCCAGAGTGGATTGAAACCTGTATGAGTGTGTGTGTGTAAATACAGCTGTTTTGAAATATATAAAGGAAGGAAAGACAGAAAAGGAGAATGAGATTTGAAATGCGAGAAAACGTCCAAGATCTTTATTCATGATATATGAAATGACAATTTATATGCCCTCACAAATGAAGCCACGGTGCCCCGGGTAAGACACCGGGCCATAGAGTTTTAATTGTTTATTACAAATAACAAAAACAAAGAAGTTTATTACTGCGTAACAAAAGTAACAGGAGTATGGTCCTTGGCAATCCAATTGGTCAATCCGCCATCAGCCGTCGGGTAGATCCAGCTATTGAACTCTGACTCTCCCACTTCATCTTCGTCCCCAACAGCATTCACCCCTGGGTTGGTAATGAGCACATGAGGTCTCCTGATCTTTGCCTTGCGTATAGCCTTCTGACCCTCTGCAGTAAAACCCAGTCCGAACTTGTCAGTTTTCTGTGTAAAATCAGGGAGCCTGCCCCAGTTAGCATATTCACCTTTCTTGACCACAACCCGGGCATCCTTCAAGGAAGCCATCTTCAAAGGAACATCCTCTTCGACCACTGTTTCCGCTGCTGCCAATATTGGAGGTACCTCTTCGAAATGCTGAAAGGGGGTTTCAATAAACTCCCCGTCCATCTCAATATACCTGAAGGAGTTCAAATGGATCACCATATACTCCTCCTCTCCCTGCACAGTGACAATCTTCCCTCTGACGGGGTACTTGAGCTTCTGGTGCAAGGTAGAGGTCACTGCCCCAGCTTTGTGGATCCAAGGTCGACCCAGTAGACAAGAGTATGATGGACGGATATCCATCACATAGAAAGTAGAGTCGAACACCTGAGAACCCACCCGGATAGGAATGTCTACCTCTCCATGAACCATCCTCTTAGAACCGTCGAAGGCTCTGACGATGATGTTGCTAGGTTTCAGCTCCAGGCCCTCACAATCCAAACGGTCTAAGGCTTTCTTGGGTAGCACATTTAGGGAAGAGCCAGTGTCAACCAACACGTGCGCCAGAGTAGTGCCCCTGCATTCAATAGAGACATGCAGGGCATCATTGTGGTCTCTTCCCTTAGCAGTAAGGTCAGCATCTGAGAAGCCCAAACCATTGTCTGCCGTCAGATTTGCTACGCAATCAGTAAACTGGACCGCCGATGTCTCCTGTGGCACATGGGCCGTCTTGAGAAATGAAATCAAGGCCTTAGCATGGGCCTCCGAACACAGTAGCAAGGAGAGCATGGAGATTTTGGAGGGTGTATGCCCCAGCTGCTCCACAACATTAAAGTCACTCTTCTTGATTATTTTCAGGATTTCCTCCATCTCTTGTTGGGAGGCCTCAGCATTTACAGGTATTGGTGGATCTTAGTCCTAAGGTACACCTCACTTTAAATTAAGTCCCCAGCAGAGTCGCCAGTTCTGTGATCGGTGGATCTGGAACTGACTGTTTAACGCTGGTTTGCGAAATGTCGCGGAAGTAAGAGTCGCCACTGTCTTTTATTTTCTCCAAAGGGAAAGGACAAAAGCACAGAAAAATTCCTTATAGAGATTGCTCTCGGTTCGGGAGGTAGGTTATAGAAAGGGAAGGTGTTAGCACCCTTTCTATCCATGGTTATCCATGGGCTCTTAGATACTCGCTCACTTGTGTTTTCAAAATTGGTTTGTTTGCTTTTCAACTGTGGGTTTTAAAAAGTTTCTTTGAAAATTTCAGTTCGACTCTTGTATCGGTCCTCAAGAGTGTTTGAAAAGTTGCTTTCGAAAGCTTTTTGAAAAGGTGTCGTGTGAAAAGTATTTTTGAATTTGTTTTAAAATTAGAGCAAGTATCTACGAGTTCTCTACCTACCCTAAGGAATTCGTCTGTGTAAATGTCCTTTAAGTAGTGCCATCCCACCATTGAGAGGTAAGTAGCACCACCGTTGAAGGTATTCGGGTCAATTCGAAGTTCGGGACATGGTGATCACCAGAGCAATAGGAAGATACCTTAGAAGCTACCCTCATGCCAGGTTCCCGGATCATGAGGACTTACTAAAACATCCTCTACTCGACGATCACCTTTCGAGGGGCAAGGCAACAGTGAGGCGTACCCTAGGGGTGGTGTGTGATTTGTATGTCGTTTTCAGATATTTTTGTCTTGTTCATGTATTGGTGATCTACGCGTTGCTTTTATTTTGACATACATTCTTTCATGCAATTTTATTAACAGTTAAAAAGATGCGGAAATTAAAGGTTCCTACGCTATTACAAAGGCGCGGGTCCACATCGCCAAATTAAATCCAGGACCCGATTTGACATAAAATAAAGTGCGAGAAATATAAAATATCTAATTTACACGGCTTTGGGAGAATTACATGAATATTATAAGAAAGGAAATAAAATGTGCAAAACGAACTAATAATCGAAAGCGAGGGCGTTGGACCCTTTTTAATGAAATTAAAATACGATGAACAAATTAATTAAATTAAAATAAAAAGAAAAGATTTTTGAGTTTTTGTATTTATGGATTTTTATGAGAGAATTAAATGAAATTAAAAAATTGATTAATTAACCCTAATTCTAACTATTTTTATTTATTAAGAAATATGTTAAAGTTGCACCTAAAATTAACCTAATTAATTAATTCAATTTTATTTACAAAAGTAAATAATTAATTATTATAATGGTAAAAGAAAAGAAAAAGATAAAAAGTGATTAAAACCCTAATTCTACAAATTTTTTAGTTTGTTAGAAAATATTAAAAATTAATCCTAGAATTTAAAAACTAAATTAATTGACAAGATTTATTTACAAAAATAACATTTAAATAAAATATTTTTTTATTTTGTCTTTCTGATTTTTTTTCTATTATTTTTATGTTAAAAGAAAAATATTGATGGAATTAAATAAAATAGAGAAAAGAATTAAAATGACTAAAAAAATATAAAAGAAATAGAGAGAAGAAGGCAAACATGGGGGGTTTGTAGGCCCATTTGGAGGTATGACTCAGTAATTCTGGCCCAATTGATTCCTGGCCTTGTTGACTTCTGGCAATTACGTGTGGACTCGTTGACCAACGCCCATGGTACTCTTCAAACATTGGCCTTTGGATTGCCCTCAGTGGCCATGTGGCACTCTTGGATTATGGGTGTATGGTGATCATTAGGAGGCACACTGCATAGGAAGATATTAGCAAGAAAAATATTGAAATAACATGGGGGACCTGGGGATCGAACCCAGGTCCCAGAGTTTACCACACTGATGCCCTGCCAATCGCGCTGTTGTGCTTCTTTGTTATTATAACGCTACATAAATATTATAATGAAAAATAAGTGCAAGTGGTCTGAAGCAAAAAACGCGCGCCAAGCTTTGAACCAACCAACCACTGTCTTCCACGCATCATCTTCTTCATTATTCTGAAACAAAAAACATTTAAATAGCGGGGGTTTTAAACCCCCACAAAACGATGAACATGAAAATAGCGATTAGAAATCTATCGCCCATAAATTGAGCGCGACTAGTGTATTGGATTTGTCATGAGCTCCTGATTCCAATGATGCCACTTAGGTTAGCTAATTTTTTCCCAGGCGTAAAGCCCTAATTCGTGGCTCCTGCAACCCTAAAAAACAACAATGGCAATTCTCTATACAAGCAGTGTTAATTTAATTCAGTGATGCCATGAGTTTCGTTGAGTTCATATTAGTATAAAACAAACGTTAGAATGTATGAATATGGCCTGAATGACAAAACACGATTATGCAAAAAAGATGAAATAGCTTGACTTCTATGTACCAATTCCTGAGGTTGGAAGCGTGGAAAAGTATTCAGGCAGGTTCAAGGGTGTCTTAGGAAGCTTTTGGGATCAATATTTTCCTTTGAATCGTCCTCCAAGGCAGATTTAAGTTTTTGATTTTTTTGATAAAAATGCCAACTTTGTTCTTCAGATGGAGCGCAGCTTAGAGGTCTCTTCCACTAGGTCTAGCATCTGGCTTATGTATGGAGTGAATTAGGGTTGAGTTTTGATCCAAAAGATCTTTGCATTGATGAGAACAATATTTGATTTTCATGGCATATTTTTCAATCTTTTTCACATATGTTTTGATACCAATTATGTCCAAATCACCTTGATTCTTTCCATATCAGATAATGCACGAAATCTTGAAGATATTTCATGCATAAAAAGATTTGAAAAGCTTGCTTTGGTATTTTTCACATATTTTATTTTATTAAATGAATTAATAGCAATTTAAAAATTCAAATAAATAAATAAAAATGATGAATAAATTCCCTTTGGGCAAAATGGTCGTGCATATGCTTTGGATGATGATTCTTGGAAGAAAATGTGGCCCATTAGCAATTTTAAGGCATTTGAAGCAAAGTTGACTTTTCAAAATTCCCAAATATTTCCTAACTTCCACAAGGCATATCTTGCTCAATTTTTAAGCTTTGATCATGTTATTTGACATTTTGGAAAGGTATTGAAGTCCTCTAACCAATGCCTTTGGTCCCATGTTATTTTGATTTACCAATCTCAAGTTATGGCATTTTACTTAAAGTCCCTTTTTGTTGACTTTTGAAAATGACCTATAATGTTGAAATTGATAACTTTTTGTGAGAGCATTTCTTGGACTTGAAGTGTGAAGAGGAGTTGTAGGAAATGTATTTATCTTCAAAATGAGCTTTGGATGGAATTTTTCTGATAATCCATGTGGAAGTTATGCCTTGGTCAAGTTACAGTTGACTTTTTCAACTGTCCAAATATGGAAACTTTTGCATCTTGAGACTTTTTGAGCCATACTTTGAGAATCATGATCAAGCATTGATCAAATGATGTTTGTGGCTTCAACATAAGATGTTGACCAAAAATTTGAACTCTTGACTGTCAAATGACCATTTTGCCCCTGCAGTTGACTGCTGAGCAATTAGGGCATTTGACTGTGCAATTTTGTGCTGTAAGTCTTGAAACTTGGTATGTGGATGCTTGACCATGTTTATAGGCATGTGGGACTTGATTGGACCCTTGGAAGCTTCATTTTCTTTGTCAGAACCAAAACCCTAGTTTTTGACTGTTAGGAGGCCCTTGAACTGTGCAACCCTTGGGGAGATTTTGAAGCTTTGACTTTTGCAAATTTTGAAGAATATGGGAGGGAAAATTTTGGGGTACAACAGTTGCCCCTGTTCAATCTTCTTAGACATGAGGATGCAGATTGGCTGACGTGCCTTTCGTAATCCGAAGGTGGAAGATGATTGAACACTAGAGTGCCCAGAAATTTGCGCTCACATAGTAGTGTGATAGTGGAATGGGCTTATAGATGCCATTTGGAGATTGATGGATAGGATGATGGGCTTATAGATGCCATGCTAAGAGATGATGGAAGGTGGATGGGCTTATAGACGCCATCTGGGTGTCAATCGCGTAAGAGATTCCTTAGCGAGAACTTGCGTACCTGCAAAAGAAAAGGATTACCTGACCCGTTACAGGGGCTGGTCTTCAGATTCTTTGTATAGATGTGTCCTGACTGGTTACAGGAGCTGGATCTGGATCTTCAAAAGGTGATGAATGAACCAGGGATGGTTACTACCTCAACAGGAACACTGAGAGAACCTTGCACGATTACTACCTCAACAGGAACGCTGAGAGAATTTGGGGACGATTACTACCTCAACAGGAACGCTGAGAGAACCTTAGACGATTACTACCTCAACAGTAACGCTGAGAGAATCTTGGGTGTCTTCAACTGAGTCTTTATCAGGAAAATCTTTTAGGGGTTGATTTAACTGGACTAGAGAAGGCCTTTGACTGGATAAGAAACAGGAAAATCTTAGGGTCGATTTGACTGAACCGGTCTAGGTCTTGAAATCTTCAACTGGATAAGAAACAAGGAGATCTTAGGGTCGATCTGACTGAACCAGAGAAGGCCTTTGACTGGATAAGAAATAGAAAAATCTTAGGGTCGATTTAACTGAACCGGTCTAGGTCTTGAAATCTCCAACTGGATAAGAATCAGGGAGATCTTAGGGTCGATCTGACTGAACCAGAGAAGGCCTTTGACTGGATAAGAAACAGAAAAATCTTAGGGTCGATTTAACTGAACCGGTCAAGGTCTTGAATATAGCTGAGAACTTAACTGGATCTTTCCTGAAAGGTAAAGGTCAGTCATATGCAATGCATGATATGAATCAAGCAATGATGTTCTCAACATAAATGAGATTTGTAAGATATGATGCGTATATGCATGCTATAATAATGTATGTGATGTTTATGAGTGTATGTTTTCGTCTTAAGAAAATAAATCCTTGACGGGTGCCAGGAAGTCACTCCTGGGCTGATGTTGGAGAATAGATCTTTGCTTTCGCTGGGGATGATAGTTGCAAGTATACCGGCAGGAGAAGATAACTCCGTTGGGGAATAAGCTTGGCGAATGGATTACTCTGCAGGGAGAAATGATACTCTAGCGATCTTGCTGGGAAGCAATACTCTGTGGGAGAGAGGTACTTGCTGAAATGTTGATGGTAACTCCGCTGGGGGTACCGTTGTTGTGTTGGAAGTGTTAATAGACTTCGCTGGGGGTAAGAAGACTTCGCAGAGAACGATCTTTCCGTGGCTTTTGGCTGAGGATAACCCAGTTATATCCTGGTAGGGAAATAACTCTTTGAATAAAGCCGGGGGACGCGTTCGTGCTCTACGAGGATAAGCTTCCAGGATCTACTGGGGATAAGCTTACTGCTTGGGGAGATGAATTCCAACTTTTCCTGGGGAACCAGATTTGACTCTCCTAGGGAAGTTTTGAGATGTATCGGGGAAGTGACTCCATTGAATGTTTGATATACCGCCGGGGAACAATCTTTAGACCAGATTGCCGGGGATGCTTGTTAAGAATGCGTATATACTACTGGGGAATGTTGAGATCTGCGGGAGGATCCCCAACTTCCTTAAGTTTGATAATAGCTTTGCTTGAGGAGAGTGTACTGACTTGCTGGCTCACTCTCTGGGGAATTGGGCTGTATTGGTTATGCTCTTCAGCTGAACTCACCTTGATACCTTGGAGGACAGAACAATTAGATTGTTTAGACAACTCTTTATTGCCCCTGTTTCTAATGTTACCTGTAATTAATCCTTTATTTCGTATGCAAATATTCATGAGTTAGCAAATTATTGTCAATGCATATATCACAAATTGAACCTTGGACGTTCTTCGCAAAACAAAACAGAAAAGGAAAAACAATTGGCAATTTTAACTGAAAAGTGATTTTTGTATTGATTTCGAATTTGCCTGTAAATAGGCGTTTTATGTACAAGAGGATGACGTCCTAGTAAGAGGACGCCGCTGAACAAAAGAGTTTATACAATTTTGTACAAGAGAAAATAAAACAGATGTGTGAAATGAATGATCCCACTGGGTTTCAACTCTGCTATTGCCTTTATATCTCTGAGCGTCTCATCACTTGATGACCTAACCGAGGATGCAGCTGATTGATCAATGCCGTCTGAACTTGATGTAGATACCGGATTCTGGATGCAAAGTGATCCAATGAGACATAGTATTACGCTTTATCCCTAACTTTTGCCTGGACCTCCCTTTCGGGTTTTCAGTCCACCGGGATACCCATTTTTGCCCAAGCCGCCTTTTCAGGTTTTCGACTTGCCGGGTGTACAGATTTTTTTCATTTCATCCCTTCATTTTGCCCGAACCCTTTTGGTTCGCCGGGAAGCCCTAATTTTTGCCTAGGTATGTCAACCTAGCGGGTCTTTTTCATGCGTAGTATCTTTTTACTATGTCTGCATTAGCGGGGTGAGGAAGGTCGTCACCATCCATGTTGGTTAAAATCATGGCTCCTCCTGAGAACACATGTTTAACCACAAATGGCCCTTCGTACGTAGGGGTCCATTTGCCCCTTGGATCACTCTGAGGAAGGATGATTCGCTTGATTACCAGATCCCCAACTTGATATTCCTGTGGTCTGACCTTTTTGTTAAATGCCCTGATCATCCGTTTTTGGTACGTCTGACCATGACAGATAGCAGCGAGCCTTTTTTCATCAATAAAGTTTAGCTGATTAAGTCGTGTCTGGATCCAATCATCTTCGTTCAGATTTGCATCCTTCATTATCTGGAGAGAGGGTATTTGCACTTCGATCGGTAAGACTGCCTCCATGCCGTAGACCAAGGAGAACGGAGTTGCCCCGGTTGACGTCCTGGCTGAGGTACGGTACCCATGTAGAGCGAACGGTAACATCTCGTGCCAATCTTTATAAGTCACTGTCATCTTCTGCACGATTTTCTTGATATTTTTATTTGCTGCTTCTACAGCCCCATTCATCTTCGGTCTGTACGGAGAAGAGTTGTGGTGCTGTATCTTAAACTGCTCGCAGAGCTCAGTGATCATCTTCTTATTAAGATTGGTACCGTTGTCTGTAATAATTCTTTCTGGGACGCCGTATCGACAGATCAGGTTATGCCGAATGAACCGTGCCACAACAGTCTTGGTTACCATAGCGTAGGAAGCTGCTTTGACCCACTTCGTGAAGTAATCAATCGCTACCAGGATGAAGCGATGCCCGTTAGATGATGTAGGTTTAATCTCACCGATCATGTCTATGCCCCACATTGCAAACGGCCAAGGCGCAGTCAGAACATTCAGAGGAACTGGAGGAACATGCACCTTGTCTGCATATATCTGGCATTTATGGCATGTCCGAGAGTGTTGGTAACAGTCGGCTTCCATTGTGGACCAGAAATACCCTGCCCGAAGGATTTTCTTTGCCATAGTGTGTCCACTGGAATGTGTCCCGAATGTCCCTTCGTGTAGCTCTTCCATGATCCTTTCTGCTTTTGTCTTATCCACACAACGCAGTAAGGTCGAATCATGGTTTCGCTTGTACAGGATGCCGTTGCTAAGGAAGAACTTTGCTGCGAACCTTCTCAGAAACTTTTTATCATTGACAGACGCACCTTCAGGGTATTCCTGAGCTTCCAAATATCTCTTCACCTCATGGTACCAAGGCTTCTCAGTTACCAACTCAGTCTCGAGATCACAACAGTATGCCGGTTCGTCCAGTTTCCAGATGATGATCCGGGGAGCCTCATTGTCCCATTTGACCTTGAACATAGAAGACATCGTAGCTAACACGTCCGCTAACTGATTCTCCTCTCTCCAGAAATGTTCAAAAGTTATCTCTGTGAAGTGGGGGATCAATGTCAACACACATTCTCTGTAAGGAATAAGATTCGGATGTTTCGTATCCCACTCTCCTTTGATCTGATTGATCACGAGAGCGGAATCTCCGAAGACACTCAGAAACTTGATCCTTAGGTCGATCGCAGCTTGAAGACCCATGATGCATGCCTCATACTCCGCCATGTTGTTGGTGCAGTTGAAACATAGTCGGGCAGTCAATGGAGTATGAGTGCCTTGAGGGGATATGATCACAGCGTCGATACCGTTACCCAAAGCATTGGAGGCTCCGTCAAAGTGCATAGACCATCGGGATCCTTCCTCAGGTCCTTCATCCGGTCCAGGTACTTCACAATCAGTCACTATCATGATGCTCTCGTCTGGAAACTCGAAGTTCATTGACTGATAGTCATCTACTGCCTGATGTGCCAAGTGGTCTGCCAATACACTCCCCTTGATGGCTTTCTAGGTTGTGTACTGAATGTCGTATTCTGTCAGGATCATTTGCCATCTTGCTATTCTCCCAGACAGAGCAGGCTTTTCAAATATGTATTTTATTGGATCCATCTTTGAGATCAATAAGGTAGTGTGAGTCAGCATATACTGTCTCAGCCGGCGAGCAGCCCATACCAAAGCGCAGCAAGTTTTCTCGAGAAGTGAATATCGGGTCTCACAGTCGGTAAACTTTTTGCTAAGGTAATAAATAGCATGCTCTTTTCGGCCAGACTCGTCATGCTACCCCGGCACACACCCCATGGAGTTGTCAAGTACTGTCAGGTATAGTATTAGAGGTCTCCCTTCAACCTGTGGCATAAGGATGGGTGGTTCTTGGAGATACTCTTTGATTCTGTCAAAAGAAGCCTGACATTCGTCATTCCATCGTACTACCTGATCTTTCTTCAGCAGCTTGAAGATTGGCTCACAGGTAGCAGTTAGGTGCGAGATGAACCGAGCAATATAATTCAGGCGTCCTAGAAAGCCTCTGACCTCTTTCTCTGTCTTAGGAACTGGCATCTCTTGAATAGCTTTAACCTTGGCAGGGTCCACTTGAATGCCTTTGTCACTTACAACGAAGCCTAGCAACTTTCCCGATCTTACCCCGAAGGTGCACTTGTTCGGGTTCAACCTCAGCTTGTACAGTTTCAAACGGTCAAATAGTTTCTGCAGATGATCTAAGTGCTCTTCCTCAGTTTGGGACCTTGCGATCATGTCGTCAACATACACTTCTATCTCATGATGGATCATGTCATGAAATAAAGCGACCATGGCACGTTGGTAGGTTGCCCCAGCATTCTTCAGTCCAAAAGGCATGACCTTGTAGTAGAAGGTGCCCCACTGAGTAACAAAGGTAGTTTTTTCCATGTCTTCAGGAGCCATCTTGATCTGATTATAACCTGAAAAACCATCCATGAAAGAGAACATTTTATGCTGAGCAGTATTATCAACAAGGACATCAATATGAGGTAGGGGGAAGTCATCTTTGGGGCTGGCCCTGTTCAGATCCCTGTAGTCAACACATATTCTGACCTTTCCGTCTTTCTTTGGTACCGGCACCACATTAGCAACCCACTGAGGATAAGAAGTCACTGCAAGGAACCCGGCATCAAACTGTTTCATAACCTCGGCTTTGATCTTCTTAGACATCTCTGGACGCATACGGCGGACCTTCTGCTTGACCGGAGGGCAATCCTCCTTGGTAGGCAAGTGATGGACCACAATGTCGGTATCCAACCTGGGCATGTCTTCGTAGGACCAGGCAAAGATCTCCATATAATCATGTAACATTTGAGTCAACCGTTGCTTCACGCTGAGCTCTAGGTTGGCACCAATCTTTACCTCCTTTATGTCTGTATCAGTACCCAAGTTTACTGTTTCCACTGGCTCTTCGTGTGGTTGAATTGCCCTCTCTTCCTGGAGTAACAGTCTTGCAAGCTCGCCAGGCACTTCGCAATCATATTCACCTTCGTCTTCGGCTAAGTTGATCGGATTTTCGAAGTCATAACTGGCAGTAGCAGAGTCGTTACCAGTGAGATCCAGAGTGGATTGAAACCTGTATGAGTGAGTGTGTGTAAATACAGCTGTTTTGAAATATATAAAGGAAGGAAAGACAGAAAAGGAGCATGATATTTGAAATGCGAGAAAACGTCAAAGATCTTTATTCATGATATATGAAATGACAATTTATATGCCCTCACAAATGAAGCCACGGTGCCCCGGGTAAGACACCGGGCCATAGAGTTTTAATTGTTTATTACAAATAACAAAAACAAAGAAGTTTATTACTGCGTAACAAAAGTAACAGGAGTATGGTCCTTGGCAATCCAATTGGTCAATCCGCCATCAGCCGTCGGGTAGATCCAGCTATTGAACTCTGACTCTCCCACTTCATCTTCGTCCCCAACAGCATTCACCCCTGGGTTGGTAATGAGCACATGAGGTCTCCTGATCTTTGCCTTGCGTATAGCCTTCTGACCCTCTACAGTAAAACCCAGTCCGAACTTGTCAGTTTTCTGTGTAAAATCAGGGAGCCTGCCCCAGTTAGCATATTCACCTTTCTTGACCACAGCCCGGGCATCCTTCAAGGAAGCCATCTTCAAAGGAACATCCTCTTCGACCACTGTTTCCGCTGCTGCCAATATTGGAGGCACCTCTTCGAAATGCTGAAAGGGGGTTTCAATAAACTCCCCGTCCATCTCAATATACCTGAAGGAGTTCAAATGGCTCACCATATACTCCTCCTCTCCCTGCACAGTGACAATCTTCCCTCTAACGGGGTACTTAAGCTTCTGGTGCAAGGTAGAGGTCACTGCCCCAACTTTGTGGATCCAAGGTCGACCCAGTAGACAAGAATACGATGGACGGATATCCATCACATAGAAAGTAGAGTCAAACACCTGAGAACCCACCCGGATAGGAATGTCTACCTCTCCATGAACCATCCTCTTAGAACCGTCGAAGGCTCTGACGATGATGTTGCTAGGTTTCAGCTCCAGGCCCTCACAATCCAAACGGCCTAAGGCTTTCTTGGGTAGCACATTTAGGGAAGAACCAGTGTCCACCAACACGTGCGCCAGAGTAGTGCCCCTGCATTCAATAGAGACATGCAGGGCATCATTGCGGTCCCTTCCCTTAGCAGTAAGGTCAGCATCTGAGAAACCCAAGCCATTGTCCGCTGTCAGATTTGCTACGCAATCAGTGAACTGAACTGCAGATTTCTCTTGTGGCACATGGGCCGTCTTGAGGAATGAAATCAAGGCCTTAGCATGGGCCTCGGAGCATATTAATAAGGAGAGCATTGAGATCTTGGAGGGCGTATGCCCCAGCTGCTCGACAACATTAAAGTCACTCTTCTTGATTATTTTCTGGATTTCCTCCATCTCTTGTTGGGAGGCCTCAGCATTTACAGGTATTGGTGCCTCCATCCGGGCAGGCTCATCTTCCATCCCTTTGCCCCGAGCATTAGATGACTCGGCAGCAGGGGAAACAACTTGATCAGAAACAGGAATAGGTACACTTGTAGGTGTTATAGTGAGGGGTCTTCGAACAGCGGGTGGTGCAATGTTAGGCGAGAAGAGCCTGCCACTGCGGGTAACCTTTGCTGGACCAGTGATATTGCTGATGCTGGTGCCAGTGTTGAACTCTTGCTTGATTCCATTCACATACACATCTGCCCCATAGTGCCAGGGGATAGCCTTATCAGATTCGTAGGGGAGAGGCCCCGGAACAGTAATAACAACAGGTGCGACAATCATGATTTGAACCGGCTTCCTTGGGAGAGCCTTGATTGGATTATTAAAGATTGTAACAACAGAAACTTCTTCTACCGGAGCAAATTGAACAGCGGTCTCTTGAACAGAATCTCTTTGTTGTCCATTAGACTTTGGATGCCTAACTTCAGCAAAAGACAACCAGATAGGGAAACAGCACAGAAATAAACCTTCACTACAACCCGGAAATAAACCGGCCAGCAGTAGGTTCCTCTTGACAGTCTTCAAAGGAGTAGCTACATCATCCACAGAAACAGCGTATACATCTTCATCAATGGCATTCACTCCATGCTGGGGCATAGGAGCAGTCACCACATTTGGCCTCTCAGGCGCTTCAAACTGTATCTCTTTTGCGTCAATAAGGTCTTGCAACTTATTCCTCAAGGCCCAACAGTCATCAGTGGAATGCCCCGGGCTATCGGAGTGATAAGCACAACGGGCATTTGGATTGTATTTGGGGGAGGCAGTGTTCACAACTTTCGGGGCCTCCCTGACAGTCACTAAGTTGGTGGATAGTAACTGTGGCAAGATTTGCGATAAAGTCATACTCAAACGGGTGAACTCTCTTCTAGGTCTTTCAGCCCTTGGAGGATTGGTTTGCCGAGGAGCGGCAGCAGGCTTAGCAATCATCACCGCGTTGACAGATTGGCGGCGCTCAGGCTTCTCTTGTCTTCTGGACCCATATACCACACTAGCCTCCTTCTTGAAGGGCTTCTTCTCAGAACTTGACGATGCACCCTTCTGAATTTTGCCAGACTTCATTCCAGCCTCTATTCTCTCTCCAGTCAGAATAAGATCGGTAAACCCTGCAGATGAGTTACCAATGAGATGGTTTAAAAATGGCCAAGATAGGGTCCCCAAGAACATGTCTACCAACTCTCGGTCAGTCAACGGAGGCTGCACCCTGCCAGCCAGATCCCTCCACTTCTGAGCGTACTCTTTAAAACCTTCGCTTGAACCTAGCGACATACCCTGGAGTTGGGTACGTGTAGGGGCAAGGTCGGCATTATATTGATACTGCTTATAAAAAGAAGTAGCCAACTCCTCCCAGTTACGAACCTTGGTCCCATCCAGCTGATAGAACCATTTGAGATGAGTCCCTGAAAGACTCTCCTGGAAGAAGTGGATCCACAAGTTCTTGTCCACTGAGTACGGTTGAATCTTCCGTACGTAAGACCTGAGGTGTAGCTTGGGACAAGACGCCCCGTCATACTTGGTAAAAGATGGCGCTTTGAACTTATGAGGAATAATCACACCAGTAGACAAACCCAAGTCTCCAAAATCCAGCCCAGGCACCTGTTGGATCTCCATAGCATTCAGCCTGTCCTCCAACTGCTTGTACCGGTCTTCAGCCGGAGGATACTGTTCCTCATCAAAATCAGTCTCGTTGTCAGAGACTACCGGACTATGACCTTTTCACCCTTGGGGACTGCCCTTGCCTATAGAAGAACCAGCCTCTTCATTCTGCAGAGTGTTGCCAAACCTTCGGCCCGAGTTGAAAAGAACAGTTCTCTTCTTCTTCTTCTTCTCCTTCTTCAGGAGCAAGGCCTTCAGCTCTTCTTGGCCCTGAGCCAAACCCATGATTAGTTCCTGAAATTGCGCATTCTGCGCCTGAAGAGCCTTGATGGACATCTCGGTTGATGATGAGTCAGGATTCATGATGCCCAGGTATTGGCGACTCTGCTGGGGACTTAATTTAAAGTGAGGTGTACCTTAGGACTAAGATCACTGTGTTTTCAATTGCTTTCTTCGCTTGCTTTAAATTGTGGGACTGTCTTGGGAGTTCTATAGATCCTAACCCGGATCTGGGGATACCTTCTTAGAAAGTAGCAACAAGGCTGTGAGGGAACTGTGCGGGGTATACCGACATGGTTGAAACAGTCTGCTACGTTGATGTGGCACTTTGGTGTGTACCGGTAACCCTTGAGTTCAGTCAAGGAGAGTACGGGGCCTCCGCGTGGTGTCGTGAAGCATCAACAGACCTTAGGAACCTTAATTGAACTATCTTGGCCTCTTTAGGGTAGTGAGATAACTGACTTTGGTGCAGTCCAAGGTTGGTTGATACTCGATACTACACTCAATTGAGGGTTGCTTTCCTGGAATATTTCGGTCGCCAGTTCAGTGGCTAAATCGAAACGATGAACAATGAAAGCAATCCAGTGATATTGGGATCCTTAGAACCCGGTTACTTCTAATAGGACAGGTTGAGCCCACCAACTTCAAGAGGGTAATACCCAGACCCCATGCTGGCCTTAAACTCTAAGGGCTTGTCTTGTATGACTTGTGTGCCTTACATGTTTGTCTTTGTAAATATTTGTGGTGTGTTTAATCATAGCATCATGACATCATCCAGCATCATATGCATTGACTAACCATTTCAGGGGTTTGAATCTTCATCTTTGTTCTTTGTTTTGTAGGACATGGAAACTGTTCGCAGAAAGACAATTCAAATCAGCCTTGTAAGGATCGCTCCTCAGCTTAAGGAGCTTATATCCAGGATTCCCGAGAGTTCTTCATTTAGTGAAAGACATGGAAGACTCATCAGCTTGGTCAATACCAACATTGAGGAAGATATGATAAAGGTCCTGTTCCAGTTCTTTGACCCTCTGCATCACTGTTTCACCTTCTTGGACTATCAGCTGGTACCTACATTGGAGGAGTTCTCCCAGCTCCTGAAGATCCCTATCCTTGATCAACTACCCTACAACGGTACGGAAAAGGAACCCAAGCTTGAAGAGATTGCTAAAGCCTTGCACCTACAATCATCTGACCTCAAGGGACATTGGGAAGTTAGAAGTGGTATCAAAGGGTTCTTAGCCAGGTTTCTGTTTGAAAAGGCCCATGAATGTTGGAACTCCCTTGACTTACAAGCTTTTGAAGAAGTTGTGGCCCTCCTTGTCTATGGTTTGGTGTTATTCCCTAACCCAGATTAGCTTATAGATATCAGTGCTGTCCAGATCTTCATGTCCAGGAATCCTATACCTATGTTGCTGGGGGACATCCTTCACTCATGTTACACTCGAACCATGAGAAAAAGAGGTGTCCTTATGTGTTGCACTCCTCTCCTGGGAAGGTGGTTTATTTCGCACCTTCCACAATCAGTTTTGAAGAACGATCGGGGTTTGAGATGGTCACAACGGTTGATGAATCTTACACATGCAGATATACATTGGTGCCCTCGGTCCAGAGAGGATGTCACTATCATTGATCGTTGTGGGGAGTACCCTAATGTTCCTTTACTTGGAATCAGAGGAGGTATTACTTACAACCCATGCCTGGCTTGGAGACAGTTTGGTTATGCTCGGAGGGATGGTCCTCATGACATGTTAATTCCTGACATAGTCTTTGACTTCGACAATGATGCACAAGGACTTCGCCAGAGATTTATCAGAGCTTGGAGGATGCCAAGTAGGATAAACAGCAAGACACTGGGGCACAGGAACTCCATCCCATTGGAACCTTATCTCAAGTGGGTACGCGCCCGCTCCCAGAAGTTAGTAATGCCTTATCCTCATATGCTCCCTGTGATCAAAGAGCCAGTCTTGGAAGGAGAAGTGTCCTACACCATTTAGCATCCTGACATGCCCACGTCCTGGGAAGAGATGCAGAAGAGCTGGATCCAGCTTAAGGAAGAACGGAATTCTCTTGAGACCAGCCTACATGCTAGTGAAAAGAAGGTCTTGGAGCTCACCCACCTATTGCATGAGGAGAGGAATCTCAACACCTACATAGCTCCAAAGAGGATGCGTAGTGTCTTTTGGGATTGATTTGCTTTGTAATTTGTGCCCATGAGGCTTTGATGTACTGAACAATTGTTTCCTTAATGATAACGTGTGTTCCTTTTTTTCTACAACAAATTTGAACTTTCGAACCCTGGAATGCATTGCATAAACACATATCATTCATCATGTGCATAACAGGTTTTCTTCTTTTTCAGGTTGCTTACTGTGCTTCGCTGTTTATTTCAGCATCATGAATCCTGACTCATCATCAACCGAGATGTCCATCGAGGCTCTTCAGGCGCAGAATACGCAATTTCAGGAATTAATCATGGGTTTGGCTCAGGGCCAAGAAGAGCTGAAGACCTTGCTCCTGAAGAATGAGAAGAAGAAGAAGAAGAGAACTGTTCTTTTCAACTCGGGCCGAAGGTTTGGCAACACTCTGCAGAATGAAGAGGCTGGTTCTTCTATAGGCAAGGGCAGTCCCCAAGGGGGAAAAGGTCCTAGTCCGGTAGTCTCTGACAACGAGACTGATTTTAATGAGGAACAGTATCCTCCGGCTGAAGACCGGTACAAGCAGTTGGAGGACAGGCTGAATGCTATGGAGATCCAACAGGTGCCTGGGCTGGATTTTGGAGACTTGGGTTTGTCTACTGGTGTGATTATTCCTCATAAGTTCAAAGCGCCATCTTTTACCAAGTATGACGGGGCGTCTTGTCCCAAGCTACACCTCAGGTCTTACGTACGGAAGATTCAACCGTACTCAGTGGACAAGAACTTGTGGATCCACTTCTTCCAGGAGAGTCTTTCAGGGACTCATCTCAAATGGTTCTATCAGCTGGATGGGACCAAGGTTCGTAACTGGGAGGAGTTGGCTACTGCTTTCTATAAGCAGTATCAATATAATGCCGACCTTGCCCCTACACGTACCCAACTCCAGGGTATGTCGCTAGGTTCAAGCGAAGGTTTTAAAGAGTACGCTCAGAAGTGGAGGGATCTGGCTGGCAGGGTGCAGCCTCCATTGACTGACCGGGAGTTGGTAGACATGTTCTTGGGGACCCTATCTGGGCCATTTTTCAACCATCTCATTGGTAACTCATCTGCAGGGTTTACCGATCTTATTCTGACTGGAGAGAGAATAGAGGCTGGAATGAAGTCTGGCAAAATTCAGAAGGGTGCATCGTCAAGTTCTGAGAAGAAGCCCTTCAAGAAGGAGGCTAGTGTGGTATATGGGTCCAGAAGACAAGAGAAGCCTGAGCGCCGCCAATCTGTCAACGCGGTGATAATTGCTAAGCCTGCTGCCGCTCCTCGGCAAACCAATCCTCCAAGGGCTGAAAGACCTAGAAGAGAGTTCACCCGTTTGAGTATGACTTTATCGCAAATCTTGCCACAGTTACTATCCACCAACTTAGTGAATGTCAGGGAGGCCCCGAAAGTTGTGAACACTGCCTCCCCCAAATACAATCCAAATGCCCGCTGTGCTTATCACTCCGATAGCCCGGGGCATTCCATTGATGACTGTTGGGCCTTGAGGAATAAGGTGCAAGACCTTATTGACGCAAAAGAGATACAGTTTGAAGCGCCTGAGAGGCCAAATGTGGTGACTGCTCCTATGCCCCAGCATGGAGTGAATGCCATTGATGAAGATGTATACGCCGTTTCTGTGGATGATGTAGCTACTCCTTTGAAGACTGTCAAGAGGAACCTACTGCTGGCCGGTTTATTTCCGGGTTGTAGTGAAAGTTGCCTTTTCTGTGCTGTTTCCCTATCTGGTTGTCTTTTGCTGAAGTTGGGCATCCAAAGTCTAATGGACAACAAAGAGATTCTGTTCAAGAAGACCGCTGTTCAATTTGCTCCGGTAGAAGAAGTTTCTGTTGTTACAATCTTTAATAATCCAATCAAGGCTCTCCCAAGGAAGCCGGTTCAAATCATGACTGTCGCACCTGTTGTTATTACTGTTCCGGGGCCTCTCCCCTACGAATCTGATAAGGCTATCCCCTGGCACTATGGGGCAGATGTGTATGTGAATGGAATCAAGCAAGAGTTCAACACTGGCACCAGCATCAGCAATATCACTGGTCCAGCAAAGGTTACCCGCAGTGGCAGGCTCTTCTCGCCTAACATTGCACCACCCGCTGTTCGAAGACCCCTCACTATAACACCTACAAGTGTACCTGTTCCTGTTTCTGATCAAGTTGTTTCCCCTGCCGCCGAGTCATCTAATACTCGGGGCAAAGGGATTGAAGATGAGCCTGCCCGGATGGAGGCACTAATACCTGTAAATGCTGAGGCCTCCCAACAAGAGATGGAGGAAATCCTGAAAATAATCAAGAAGAGTGACTTTAATGTTGTCGAGCAGCTGGGGCATACGCCCTCCAAGATCTCAATGCTCTCCTTATTACTATGCTCCGAGGCCCATGCTAAGGCCTTGATTTCATTCCTCAAGACGGCCCATGTGCCACAAGAGACATCTGCAGTTCAGTTCACTGATTGCGTAGCAAATCTGACAGCGGACAATGGCTTGGGTTTCTCAGATGCTGACCTTACTGCTAAGGGAAGAGACCACAATGATGCCCTGCATGTCTCTATTGAATGCAGGGGCACTACTCTGGCGCACGTGTTGGTGGACACTGGCTCTTCCCTAAATGTGCTACCCAAGAAAGCCTTAGACCGTTTGGATTGTGAGGGCCTGGAGCTGAAACCTAGCAACATCATCGTCAGAGCCTTCGACGGTTCTAAGAGGATGGTTCATGGAGAGGTAGATATTCCTATCCGGGTGGGTTCTCAGGTGTTCGACTCTACTTTCTATGTGATGGATATCCGTTCATCGTACTCTTGTCTACTGGGTCGACCTTGGATCCACAAAGCTGGGGCAGTGACCTCTACCTTGCACCAGAAGCTCAAGTACCCCGTCAGAGGGAAGATTGTCACTGTGCAGGGAGAGGAGGAGTATATGGTGAGCCATTTGAACTCCTTCAGGTATATTGAGATGGATGGGGAGTTTATTGAAACCCCCTTTCAGCATTTCGAAGAGGTACCTCCAATATTGGCAGCAGCGGAAACAGTGGTCGAAGAGGATGTTCCTTTGAAGATGGCTTCCTTGAAGGATGCCCGGGCTGTGGTCAAGAAAGGTGAATATGCTAACTGGGGAAGGCTCCCTGATTTTACACAGAAAACTGACAAGTTCGGACTGGGTTTTACTGCAGAGGGTCAGAAGGCTATACGCAAGGCAAAGATCAGGAGACCTCTTGTGCTCATTACCAACCCAGGGGTGAATGCTGTTGGGGACGAAGATGAAGTGGGAGAGTCAGAGTTCAATAGCTGGATCTACCCGACGGCTGATGGCGGATTGACCAATTGGATTTCCAAGGACCATACTCCTGTTACTTTTGTTACGCAGTAATAAACTTCTTTGTTTTTGTTATTTGTAATAAACAATTAAAACTCTATGGCCCGGTGTCTTACCCGGGGCACCGTGGCTTCATTTGTGAGGGCATATAAATTGTCATTTCATATATCATGAATAAAGATCTTGGACGTTTTCTCGCATTTCAAATCTCATGCTCCTTTTCTGTCTTCCTTCCTTTATATATTTCAAAACAGCTGTATTTACACACACTCACTCATACAGGTTTCAATCCACTCTGGATCTCACTGGTAACGACTCTGCTACTGCCAGTTATGACTTCGAAAATCCGATCAACTTAGCCGAAGACGAAGGTGAAGATGATTGCGAAGTGCCTGGCGAGCTTGCAAGACTGTTACTCCAGGAAGAGAGGGCAATTCAACCACATGAAGAGCCAGTGGAAATAGTAAACCTGGGTACTGATACAGACAGAAAGGAGGTAAAGATTGGTGCCAACCTAGAGCTCAGCGTGAAGCAACGGTTGACTCAAATGTTACATGATTATATGGAGATCTTTGCCTGGTCCTACGAAGACATGCCCGGGTTGGATACCGACATTGTGGTCCATCACTTGCCTACCAAGGAGGATTTCCCTCTGGTCAAGCAGAAGGTCCGCCGTATGCGTCCGGAGATGTCTGAGAAGATCAAAGCCGAGGTTATGAAACAGTTTAATGCCGAGTTCCTTGCAGTGACTTCTTATCCTCAGTGGGTTGCTAATGTGGTGCCGGTACCAAAGAAAGACGGAAAGGTCAGAATGTGTGTTGACTACAGGGATCTGAACAGGGCCAGCCCCAAAGATGACTTCCCCCTACCTCATATTGATGTCCTTGTTGATAATACTGCTCAGCATAAAGTGTTCTCTTTCATGGATGGTTTTTCAGGTTATAATCAGATCAAGATGGCTCCTGAAGACATGAAAAAAACTACCTTTGTTACTCAGTGGGGCACCTTCTGCTACAAGGTCATGCCTTTTGGACTGAAGAATGCTGGGGCAACCTACCAACGTGCCATGGTCGCTTTATTTCATGACATGATCCATCATGAGATAGAAGTGTATGTTGACGACATGATCGCAAGGTCCCAAACTGAGGAAGAACACTTAGATCATCTGCAGAAACTATTTGACCGTTTGAAACTGTACAAGCTGAGGTTGAACCCGAACAAGTGCACCTTCGGGGTAAGATCGGGAAAGTTGCTAGGCTTCGTTGTAAGTGACAAAGGAATTCAAGTGGACCCTGCCAAGGTTAAAGCTATTCAAGAGATGCCAGTTCCTAAGACAGAGAAAGAGGTCAGAGGCTTTCTAGGACGCCTGAATTATATTGCTCGGTTCATCTCGCACCTAACTGCTACCTGTGAGCCAATCTTCAAGCTGCTGAAGAAAGATCAGGTAGTACGATGGAATGACGAATGTCAGGCTGCTTTTGACAGAATCAAAGAGTATCTCCAAGAACCACCCATCCTTATGCCACCGGTTGAAGGGAGACCTCTAATACTATACCTGACAATACTTGACAACTCCATGGGGTGTGTGCTGGGGCAGCATGACGAGTCTGGCCGAAAAGAACATGCTATTTATTACCTTAGCAAAAAGTTTACCGACTGTGAGACCCGATATGCACTGCTCGAGAAAACTTGCTGCGCTTTGGTATGGGCTGCTCGCCGGCTGAGACAGTATATGCTGACTCACACTACCTTATTAATCTCAAAGATGGATCCAATAAAATACATATTTGAAAAGCCCGCTCTGTCTGGGAGAATAGCAAGATGGCAAATGATCCTGATGGAATACGACATTCAGTACATAACCCAGAAAGCCATCAAGGGGAGTGTATTGGCAGACCACTTGGCACATCAGGCAGTAGATGACTATCAGTCAATGAACTTCGGGTTTCCAGACGAGAGCATCATGATAGTGACTGATTGTGAAGTACCTGGACCGGATGAAGGACCTGAGGAAGGATCCCGATGGTCTATGCACTTTGACGGAGCCTCCAATGCTTTGGGTAACGGTATCGGCGCTGTGATCATATCCCCTCAAGGCACTCATACTCCATTGACTGCCCGACTATGTTTCAACTGCACCAACAACATGGCGGAGTATGAGGCATGCATCATGGATCTTGAAGCTGCGATCGACCTAAGGATCAAGTTTCTGAGTGTCTTTGGAGATTCCGCTCTCGTGATCAATCAGATCAAAGGAGAGTGGGATACGAAACATCTGAATCTTATTCCTTACAGAGAATGTGTGTTGACATTGATCCCCCACTTCACAGAGATAACTTTTGAACATTTCCCGAGAGAGGAGAATCAGTTAGCGGACGCGTTAGCTACGATGTCTTCTATGTTCAAGGTCAAATGGGACAATGAGGCTCCCCGGATCATCATCTGGAAACTGGACGAACCGGCATACTGTTGTGATCTCGAGACTGAGTTGGTAACTGAGAAGCCTTGGTACCATGAGGTGAAGAGATATTTGGAAGCTCAGGAATACCCTGAAGGTGCGTCTGTCAATGATAAAAAGTTTCTGAGAAGGTTCACAACGAAGTTCTTCCTTAGCAACGGCATCCTGTATAAGCGAAACCATGATTCTACTTTACTGCGTTGTGTGGATAAAACAGAAGCAGAAAGGATCATGGAAGAGTTACATGAAGGGACCTTCGGAACACATTCCAGTGGACACACTATGGCAAAGAAAATCCTTCGGGCAGGGTATTTCTGGTCCACAATGGAAGCTGACTGCTACCAACATTCCCGGACATGCCATAAATGCCAGATATATGCAGACAAGGTGCATGTTCCTCCAGTTCCTCTAAATGTTCTGACTGCGCCTTGGACGTTTGCAATGTGGGGCATAGACATGATCGGTGAGATTAAACCTACGGCATCCAACGGGCATCGCTTTATTCTGGTGGCGATTGACTATTTAATGAAGTGGGTCGAAGCAGCTTCTTACGCTACAGTAACCAAGACTGTTGTGGCACGGTTCATTCGGCATAATCTGATATGTCGATACGGCGTCCCTGAGAGAATTATTACAGACAACGGTATCAATCTCAATAACAAGATGATCACTGAGCTCTGCGAGCAGTTTAAAATACAGCACCATAACTCTTCTCCTTACAGACCGAAGATGAATGGGGCTGTAGAAGCAGCAAATAAAAATATCAAGAAAATCGTGCAGAAGATGACAGTGACTTATAAAGATTGGCACGAGATGTTACCGTTCGCTCTACATGGGTACCGTACCTCAGCCAAGACGTCAACCGGGGCAACTCCGTTCTCCTTGGTCTACGGCATGGAGGCAGTCTTACCGATCGAAGTGCAAATACCCTCTCTCCGGATAATGAAGGATGCAAATATGAACGAAGATGATTGGATCCAGACACGACTTGATCAACTAAACCTTATTGATGAAAAAAGGCTCGCTGCTATCTGTCATGGTCAGACGTACCAAAAACGGATGATCAGGGCATTTAACAAAAAGGTCAGACCACAGGAATATCAAGTTGGGGATCTGGTAATCAAGCGAATCATCCTTCCTCAGAGTGATCCAAGGGGCAAATGGACCCCTACGTACGAAGGGCCATTTGTGGTTAAACATGTGTTCTCAGGAGGAGCCATGATTTTAAACAACATGGATGGTGACGACCTTCCTCACCCCGCTAATGCAGACATAGTAAAAAGATACTACGCATGAAAAAGACCCGCTAGGTTGACATACCTAGGCAAAAATTAGGGCTTCTCGGCGAACCAAAAGGGTTCGGGCAAAATGAAGGGATGAAATGAAAAAAATCTGTACACCCGGCAAGTCAAAAACCTGAAAAGGCGGCTTGGGCAAAAATGGGTATCCCGGTGGACTGAAAACCCGAAAGGGCGGTCCAGGCAAAAGTTAGGGATAAAGCGTAATACTATGTCTCATTGGATCACTTTGCATCCAGAATCCGGTATCTACATCAAGTTCAGACGGCATTGATCAATCAGCTGCATCTTCGGTTAGGTCATCAAGTGATGAGACGCTCGGAGATATAAAGGCAATAGCAGAGTTGAAACCCAGTGGGATCATTCATTTCACACAGCTGTTTTAATTTTTCTTGTACAAAATTGTATAAACTCTTTTGTTCAGCGGCGTCCTCTTACTAGAACGTCAGCCTCTTGTACATAAAACGCCTATTTACAGGCAAATTCGAAATCAATACAAAAATCACTTTTCAGTTAAAATTGCCAATTGTTTTTCCTTTTCTGTTTTGTTTTGCGAAGAACGTCCAAGGTTCAATTTGTGATATATGCATTGACAATAATTTGCTAACTCATGAATATTTGCATACGAAACAAAGGATTAATTACAGGTAATATTAGAAACAGGGGCAATAAAGAGTTGTCTAAACAATCTAATTGTTCTGTCCTCCAAGGTATCAAGGTGAGTTCAGCTGAAGAGCATAACCAGTACAGCCCAATTCCCCAGCAGAGTCGCCAGTTCTGTGATCGGTGGATCTGGAACTGACTGTTTAACGCTGGTTCGCGAAATGTCGCGGAAGCAAGAGTCGCCACCGTCTTTTATTTTCTCAAAAGGGAAAGGACAAAAGCACAGAAAAATTCCTTATAGAGATTGCTCTCGGTTCGGGAGGTAGGTTATAGAAAGGGAAGGTGTTAGCACCCTTTCTATCCATGGTTATCCATGGGCTCTTAGATACTTTCTCACTTGTGTTTTCAAAATTGGTTTGTTTGCTTTTCAACTGTGGGTTTTAAAAAGTTTCTTTGAAAATTTCAGTTCGACTCTTGTATCGGTCCTCAAGAGTGTTTGAAAAGTTGCTTTCGAAAGCTTTTTGAAAAGGTGTCGGTGTGAAAAGTATTTTTGAATTTGTTTTAAAATTAGAGCAAGTATCTACGAGTTCTCTACCTACCCTAAGGAATTCGTCTGTGTAAATGTCCTTTAAGTAGTGCCATCCCACCATTGAGAGGTAGGTAGCACCACCGTTTGAGGTATTCGGGTCAATTCGAAGTTCGGGACATGGTGATCACCAGAGCAATAGGAAGATACCTTAGAAGCTACCCTCATGCCAGGTTCCCGGATCATGAGGACTTACTAAAACATCCTCTACTCGACGATCACCTTTCGAGGGGCAAGGAAACAGTGAGGCGTACCCTAGGGGTGGTGTGTGATTTGTGTGTCGTTTTCAGATATTTTTGTCTTGTTCATGTATTGGTGATCTAGGCGTTGCTTTTATTTTGACATTCATTCTTTCATGCAATTTTATTAACAGTTAAAAAGATGCGGAAATTAAAGGTTCCTACGCTATTACAAAGGCGCGGGTCCACATCGCCAAATTAAATCCTGGACCCGATTTGACATAAAATAAAGTGCGAGAAATATAAAATATCTAATTTACACGGCTTTGGGAGAATTACATGAATATTATAAGAAAGGAAATAAAATGTGCGAAACGAACTAATAATCGAAAGCGAGGGCGTTGGACCCTTTTTAATGAAATTAAAATACGATGAACAAATTAATTAAATTAAAATAAAAAGAAAAGATTTTTGAGTTTTTGTATTTATGGATTTTTATGAGAGAATTAAATGAAATTAAAAAATTGATTAATTAACCCTAATTCTAACTATTTTTATTTATTAAGAAATATGTTAAAGTTGCACCTAAAATTAACCTAATTAATTAATTCAATTTTATTTACAAAAATAAATAATTAATTATTAATAATGAGAAAAGAAAAGGATAAAAGTCTTTTAAAACCCTAATTCTACAAATTTTTTAGTTTGTTAGAAAATATTAAAATTAATCCTAGAATTAAAGAACTAAATTAATTAACAAGATTTATTTACAAAAATAACATTTAAATAAAATATTTTTTTATTTTGTCTTTCTGATTTTTTTTCTATTATTTTTATGTTAAAAGAAAAATATTGATGGAATTAAATAAAATAGAGAAAAGAATTAAAATGACTAAAAAAATATAAAAGAAATAGAGAGAAGAAGGCAAACATGGGGGGTTTGTAGGCCCATTTGGAGGTATGACTCAGTAATTCTGGCCCAATTGATTCCTGGCCTTGTTGACTTCTGGCAATTACGTATGGACTCGTTGACCAACGCCCATGATACTCTTCAAACATTGGCCTTTGGATTGCCCTCAGTGGCCATGTGGCACTCTTGGATTATGGGTGTATGGTGATCATTAGGAGGCACGCTGCATAGGAAGATATTTGCAAGAAAAATATTGAAATAACATGGGGGACCTGGGGATCGAACCCAGGTCCCAGAGTTTACCACACTGATGCCCTGCCAATCGCGCTGTTGTGCTTCTTTGTTATTATAACGCTACATAAATATTATAATGAAAAATAAGTGCAAGTGGTCTGAAGCAAAAAACGCGCGCCAAGCTTTGAACCAACCAACCACTGTCTTCCACGCATCATCTTCTTCATTATTCTGAAACAAAAAACATTTAAATAGCGGGGGTTTTAAACCCCCACAAAACGATGAACATGAAAATAGCAATTAGAAATCTATCGCCCATAAATTGAGCGCGACTAGTGTATTGGATTTGTCATGAGCTCCTGATTCCAATGATGCCACTTAGGTTAGCTAATTTTTCCCAGGCGTAAAGCCCTAATTCGTGGCTCCTGCAACCCTAAAAAACAACAATGGCAATTCTCTATACAAGCAGTGTTAATTTAATTCAGTGATGCCATGAGTTTCGTTGAGTTCATATTAGTATAAAACAAACGTTAAAATGTATGAATATGGCCTGAATGACAAAACACGATTATGCAAAAAAGATGAAATAGCTTGACTTCTATGTACCAATTCCTGAGGTTGGAAGCGTGGAAAAGTATTCAGGGAGGTTCAAGGGTGTCTTAGGAAGCTTTTGGGATCAATATTTTCCTTTGAATCGTCCTCCAAGGCAGATTTCAGTTTTTTATTTTTTTGATAAAAATGCCAACTTTGTTCTTCAGATGGAGCGCAGCTTAGAGGTCTTTTGCTTTAGGGTTTGCATCAGACTTATATGAGGATGGATTAGGGTTGAGTTTTGATCCAAAAAATCCTTGCATTGATGGAATGAATATTTGATTTTCATGCATAATTTTTCAAATCTTTTTCACATGTTTTTGATTCCAATCATGGCAAAACCTTCCAATTTTGATTATGCACGAATCTAGAGCCTTTAAGGAGTGTTTATTCTGCACAAAAAGATTTAAAAACTTTGGTTTAGTATTTTTCCATATTTTATTTAATTTAAATGAATTAATTGCAATTAAAAATTCAAATAAATAAATAAAAATGATGAATAAATCCCCTTTGGGCCAAATGGTCGTGCATGTGCTTTGGATGATGAATCTTGGAAGAAAATGTGGCCCATTAGCAATTTTAAGGCATTTGAAGCAAAGTTGACTTTTCAAAATTCCCAAAAATTTCCCAACTTCCACAAGGAATATCTTGCTCAATTTTTAAGCTTTGATCATGTTCTTGGACATTTTGGAAAGGTCTTGAAGTCCTCTAACCAATGCCTTTGGTGCCATGTAATTTTGATTTACCAATCTCAAGTTATGGCCACTGACTTAAAGTCCCTTTTTGTTGACTTTTGAAAATGACCTATAATGTTGAAATTGATAACTTTTTGTGAGATAATTTCTTGGACTTGAAGTGTGAAGAGGAGTTGTAGGAAATGTCTTTATCTTCAAAATGAGCTTTGGATGGAATTTTTCTGATAATCCATGTGGAAGTTATGCCTTGGTCAAGTTACAGTTGACTTTTTCAACTGTCCAAATATGGAAACTTTTGCATCTTGAGACTTTTTGAGCCATACTTTGAGAATCATGATCAAGCATTGATCAAATGATGTTTGTGGCTTCAACATAAGATGTTGACCAAAAATTTGAACTCTTGACTGTCAAATGACCATTTTGCCCCTGCAGTTGACTGCTGAGCAATTAGGGCATTTGACTGTGCAATTTTGTACTGCAAGTCTTGAAACTTGGTATGTGGATGCTTGACCATGTTTATAGGCATGTGGGACTTGATTGGACCCTTGGAAGCTTCATTTTCTTTGTCAGAACCAAAACCCTAGTTTTTGACTGTTAGGAGGCCCTTGAACTGTGCAACCCTTGGGGAGATTTTGAAGCTTTGACTTTGCAAATCTTGAAGAATATGGGAGGGAAAATTTTGGGGTACAACACTAGGATACTCCTCAAACAGCAGAGCTTATAGAGTATTCAATTCCAGGACCAAAGCCATGATGGAATCAATAAATGTTATAATTGATGATTATCATGAGGAAATAGATGTCCCTTGTAATGTTGAGACATTCTTTGAGACTTCAACCCAACAGAATGATCTACCCAACACCACCACAACAGAATCTGAATCAAAGGAAGCTAGCAAGATCCCTTCCATCAGAATTCAGAAGGATCATCCAAAAGAGCTCATCATAGGAGATCCCAACAGTGGAGTCATTACAAGATCTAGAGAAATCATCTCAAACTCTTGTTTTGTGTCCAAAATGGAACCAAGAAATGTCAAAGAAGCTTTAACTGATGAATACTGGATTGGAGCAATGCAAGATGAACTGAACCAATTCAAGCAACGTGAAGTTTGGGAACTGGTTCCTAGACCTGAAGGAACTAACATCATTGGCATAAAATGGATTTTCAAGAACAAATCAGATGCTGAAGGAGTTGTCACCAGGAATAAGGCAAGACTTGTTGCTCAAGGATACACTCAGGTTGAAGGGGTTGATTTTGATGAAACCTTTGCACCTGTAGCCAGGCTGGAATCAATTAGACTCCTATTGTCAATTGCTTGTCTTCTGAAGTTCAAGTTATTTCAGATGGGTGTGAAAAGTGCCTTTCTAAATGGGTACTTGAATGAGGAAGCTTATGTGGAACAGCCTAAAGGCTTTGTGGATCCAAATCACCCTGATCATGTCTACAAATTGAGAAAAGCTCTATATGGCCTGAAACAAGCTCCTAGAGCATGGTATGACAGGTTAACAAAGTTTCTCTCAGACAAAGGATACAGAAAAGGAGGCTTGGACAAAACACTCTTTGTCAAAACTGAAGGAGGGAAGTTGATGGTTGCCCAAATATATGTTGATGACATAGTGTTTGGAGGAATGTCAGAACCTATGGTTAAACATTTTGCTGACCAGATGCAGGCTGAATTCGAAATGAGTCTCATGGGAGAACTAACTTATTTTCTTGGACTGCAAGTCTCACAGATGGAGGACTCAATCTTCTTATCTCAAAGCAAGTATGCTAAGAACATTGTAAAGAAGTTTGGTATGGAGAATGCCAGTCACAAAAGGACTCCTGCTCCTACTCATTTAAAGCTTTCCAAAGATTCAAGTGGGGTTAAGGTGGATCAAAGTCTGTACAGAAGCAAGATAGGAAGCTTGTTGTACTTAACAGCCAGCAGACCTGACATTGCTTTTGCAGTTGGAGTTTGTGCAAGATACCAAGCAGATCCTAAAGTCAGTCACATCAATCAAGTGAAGAGAATTTTGAAGTATGTGAGTGGAACTTACAACTATGGGTTGCTATACTCTCATGGCTGTGAACCAACTCTGACTGGTTATTGTGATGCTGATTGGGCTGGTAGTGCTGATGATAGAAAGAGCACCTCTGGAGGATGTTTCTATTTGGGAAATAATCTGGTTTCCTGGTTCAGCAAGAAACAGAATTGTGTGTCTCTCTCTACTGCTGAAGCTGAATACATTGCAGCTGGTAGTAGCTGTTCTCAAATGATCTGGATGAAACAGATGCTTACTGAGTATAATGTCACACAAGATGTTATGACATTGTACTGTGACAATCTGAGTACAATCAACATTTCCAAGAATCCCATTCAGCATAGTAGGACCAAACATATTGACATAAGACATCACTTTATCAGAGACCTTGTAGAAGAGAAGACAATTAAATTGGAACATGTTGCCACTGAGCTACAGCTGGCTAACATTTTTACCAAGGCACTTGATGCAAATCAATTTGAAAACTTGAGGGGTAAGTTGGGTATTTGCCAACATGAGGAATTGTAGCAATTAATTTTGCTTAAAACAAGGGTTAAGGGAGTTATGCTTGTTAAGTCTGTTCTGATTGGGTTAAACTTATATTTTCCCATTTCCTTCAATTCTTTTAAGAAGTTGAACAGACACTCCTTTTCTTCCTTCTTCTCCCGTCTCTGCATCAAAACCCAATCTCTCTATCAGAATTTTCTCTCCAGTTGCTATTGGTCTTCTAAGACTGTCAAAATGTCTCAAACACCATCATCATCCAATACGACTATTTCGACCTCTTCCTCTGATCAAGATTCTAGGGCAATCTCATCCTGCCTGGATTCTGAAGTCTTGGAGATCGCTCCTCTTAGAGAAGTGGAATATAACCCCACCAAGGTCAAAGAGCTGAGAACAAGGCATGCAGGAAGGTCCCAAGCTACTGCCTCTGGTAATCCGTCTCATCCTTCTTCTTCTGTTCCATCTGAAATTGCAAATAGGGAAGGGTCAGCCTATGTTCGTCAAGCAATAGCTAAAATTGTTACAAGAATTCTGAACGAGAACCACTTAGTTCCTGGCATTTCTGTTCCTTTAAATCAAGAAAGTTCAAATACTGAAACAAATCCAGATGTCTCTAAGGATGTTGAGACATCAGACAAAGAGAAGAATGCTGACATTGGTCACAAGAAAAGGAAGAAGCCCGAACCTTCTGAGTCTGATGACAGTGCTTAAAGGTTGGTGGAGTTGCTGGTTGGTGGAGTTGCTGTTTCCTGGTGGAGTTTGCAAAGTGTGTTCAGTTTTTAGTTGCTGTTCTTATTACTTTTTCTGGATGGCTGTATAACTTTTAAGAACATGTATCTTTGGCCCATTTGTGGCTAAAGAGGGGGAGATATATTTTGGTAGACTTTATTAGACATTCTATTTTTCTGCAGTCATATTTCTTCTGCTGCTATCTATCTCTGATTGCTTAGGGTCTTTAGCCAAAAATCTGCCAAAGGGGGAGTTTGTAGTTGTTTAGTTATTGGCATGCATTTTTAGTAAAACCAGGTGTGTGTGAATGTCATGATTGATGTCATAACATTCTAGTTTATTAGGTTCTGATTCTGTAGGTACCTTTGCAGAAAAATATTGTCATACAGGTGTTGCTGTTTATGAGTGTGTATCTGAGCATTTTGCAAAAAGATCACATTTACCAAAATCAGTAGACAGGATTTCAGATGTCATAACAAATGTTAAGACATCCTGTTCTGAACTAACAGTTATGCAGTTTGGGTAATTCTGAGTTTTTTCAGGAAAATGACTCAGTCTTTCCAGAACAGAAAATCTCGTGGACTTGGGGTTAACCTAGCTCAACCCTAACCTGGTTGATAAAGTCCTGTGACCTAGTCTTAAGGTCAAACGGAATTAACCCTAGCTTTTTGTGGAAACCCTAACTGAAGATGCAGCTGCTATATATTCAACAGAGCTGCTGTTTTGGAATCAATCCCTTTTTGACAGAAGATCATTTAGAAGCTGTATAGTTTTAACTATTGTAATCCAAGCAAGTATCATTGTGATAAGTGACTTGGAATAGGTTTTAATTGTAAGGGTTGTGTACCACTCAAAGCTTTGAAGCAAGAGTGTTTTTGTGTCTCTTGACTAAAGCTTTGAAGCAAAGTCAAGTTAGATTTGTGTATCACTCAAAGCTGTGAAGCAAGAGTGTTTGTGTTGCTTGATTAAAAAGCTGTGAAGCATAATCAAGTGTATGTTTTGAAGAGTGTCTTCATCAATTCATTAGTCAAATTGTTTTAAGTATCACTGCTGTGATTGAGGGGGAGTGAGTAGGAACTCAGGTTTAAGTTGTACTTAGATTGAAGTTGCATTGGGTAGGTCTTAAGTGAAGGAGATAAACTGGTTGGTTTATTTCTGAATTAATATCTCTTATAGTGGATTTCCTCCCTGGCTTGGTAGCCCCCAGAGTAGGTGTTGTTGCACACTGAACTGGGTAAACAATTGACTGTGTTCTTTACTGTTTTTGTATTTACTGTCTTATAGAAAGTCAGATACGGTGTCATAATATTGAACGTGACATTGAGTATCTGCAGCCAGAATTTCAAAATATCTGAAGCCTCTCAAGATAAGAAGAAAAATTCAAATGGTTAACGTGTGATGTTGTAAAAAAGGTACACAAAGTTTTTGTGACCTCTACCCTCCAATATGGCGTAAGGACATTCATTTATATTGTATTGTCAACCACTCTCATTGTGACCATTGGGAACAAACGACTGGGTTTACAACTATCTTTCTTTACTTAACGGGTATTTGTTTACAAGCTTAATAGAAAAAGATTATTCAGAGATAAGGTGGAAAGCTATCATTGAACAGTGACAGGATACAAAATTATTATTTTATACTGCCTAAACTATTAAACCTTATTATATCCGTTGGAAACTAACCATTGGTGCAGGAAAAGTCCTTTCTACCCTCACAATGTCTCTCTCTGCCAAAGACTATAAATGAAGATTAAAGATGCAAAGAAAAATGTGGATTAGCCTGTTGGCCGGTTAGCCAATAACCACCAAGCATCATCCTTTGAAAGGAAAGATGTGGGTGCTGAATATGTTAAAGTTGCAATGCTACACATTCTAAAGACCACCAAAGAAGAGAGAAGAGAAAATAAATAAAGAAGATTTCAACAAGATGCCAATTAACTATCATCTTATACATCTTGATTGAAATAGAAGAAGCAAGGAGTTGTTGCTCGTAGCTTTCTCAAAGAAGAAGAAGACTACAAGATGGTATTCAACTTTCAATCAAATACATCTTGATAGATTTCAGAAGAAGAAAGGAGTTATTGCTCGAACCTTGCTCAACAAGAAGATGAAGAAGAACACTACAAGATGTTACTCAACTTATAATCATATACATCCTTGTATAACATTGTAATGAACACTAGAGATTTTTCTCGAATAGTGTTTATGTTCAAACCTTTTCATGTAAATTGTTTTAACACTTGATTTGTTGCTCGAAAAAGTGTTAAACAATATATGCTTAAAACACTTATGTAATCTATTTAGAAGAAGCATTCGTGTAAACACAAAATCACCATCAACTGTTGTATATTGATTCCTTGGGAGACTTGGTAAAAGTCAGATCTCAAGAAGATAATGGTTGTGGCCATTATGGGAAATCCTGGTAGGAGATCTTGCAGGATCAGATTCTGTTGGATCAATGGTAGTCATATCTCAAAGGGGACCAAGTGAATGTCAGTCTTGTGAGACCACTGATGGATATCATTTCAAGGAAATCCTGGTAGAAGATCTTGAGGGATCAGATTCTATTGGGTCAATGAATGTTATATCCGGTTGGGTCACTAAATGTGTTATTGTGTGTTAGTCACTTGCAGTTTCCCGTGCAAGTGTAATCAATTTGGTTATAGTGGATTAAGATCTTGGATAAGGCGAAATCATCCTTGTGAGGGTGGACACGAGTAGCCTAGTTTATGGCAAACCTAGATAAAATACTTGTGTCATTTTATCTTCATTGTCTTTATAGCTATTATCATTTGAGTGCTAAAAAATTTTAAAGGGGAATGTTTTCTATGAACATAATTCAAACCTCCATTTATTGTGTTTTCTCTACCTTCAATTATGTCTTTGAAAAAAAATCATTTTATTTTTATTATATTTTAAAAACAAATGTGCGTATCATACCAATCCTGTACAAACGCACGGGTATCCCATTAGTTAGTAAGACAGTATGAAAGCAAGAAAGGTAAGAAATAAATTTCAACCATTCATTAGTACCACTACTCTCATGATCCCTATTAAAAAGGAAATTAAATTTAAAATTAAATTTAAATTATTCTCTAAAGCAATGACAAGTATAAATTTTTGCATTTCTTATTCAAATGATTTTTACTATATATCATTACTCTTATTTTTATATTAGTATGGAAAAGACATACTCAATTTGTTTTATAAACCTGGTATAAAAAATGAAAAGGAAAACAAGAAGAATGGGTATTAGGTCAAATCATCAATGTAAAAAAACAAGATCAATAGAATTTATAGTAAGGGATATCTAATTTAATATAAAATAGGTCTTATAAAATAGGTCTTTCTCTCTCTCTCTCTCTCTCTCTCTCTCTCTCTCTCTCTCTCTCTCTATATATATATATATATATATATATATATATATATATATATATATATATATATATATATATATATATATATATATATATATATATATATATATATATATCATTAAAGAAAGAAGCAAGCAAAAATTATGCAACTCTCTCTCTCTCTTGTTCATTCTTAGGAGGTTATCTAGTCCTCGATTTCTAAAAGTTTATCCCTCACATATCATTTTGGTGCTTTCATCAACCTGTACTCATGGTTGACGATACCAGATCCAAGGCCATTGAGGATTTGATTCAACGCCTCACCACTAATCAAACATCTCTTGCTAACTCTCAAACATTACTCTCTTCCAAACTTGATGATGTTATCTCCAAACCCGCCCAACTTGAACCTTAACGACATTGTTAAACCACCACATGCACAACAACACCACTCTCACCACATGAAGCTCGATGTTCCCTGTTTCAATGGTACTAATGCTTTAGGATAGGTCTTTAAAATCTTCCAATTTTTTGACTATTGTGATACTCCTGAAGTCGATCATTTGATGATCGCCTATTTCTATATGGAAGGTCCATATTTAGGTGGTTCCAATGGATGTCACACAATGGTCATATCTCCACTTGGTCAGTGTTTCTTCAAGCATTGAAATCCCGTACGACGATCCAAAAGGAGCTCTATTTAAACTCACACATAAGGGAACCATGGATGAGTATTTGAGGGAGTTTGAGACTCTCGCTAACCACAACGTGGGTTTACCTCTGCATTTCCTCCTTAGTTGCTTCATCTTTGGGTTGCCACCAAACATCCGAAGAGAAGTTCAAGCTCTATAACCTTTATCCTTGATTTAGGCGTCCACCTTGGCTCGTTTGTAGGAGGAAAAGATCAATGACGGTCGACGTGTTACACGTAACAAAGGTATTATCCCTACACATATTTCCCCCCTAAAACCACCACCTTTAATTTCTAACCCTAAATCCCCTTCTCTTTCACCACACTTTAAACGTCTGACTCTATCTGAAATGTCTCTTCGACGAGAAAAAGGAGGTTGCTTCAATTGCGATGAGAAATTCATCCCCGGTCACAAATGTTCCTTTAAATTTTTTATGTTGGTCATGGATGATGATAAGGGAGGTGTCTCAAATATTACCGTGAACCCAATAAATTGGTGTTGTCCCTTGAACCAAAACCCAAACCGACCCGACCCACGATCAAACCCAAATTAGCTTTCACGCTCTTTTGGGTCATTTGACTCCCGTAACAATACGACTTTTGGGTTGGATTTTGACCCACAAGGTGACCATACTAATTGACATGGGGGAGTACACACAATTTCATCCAAGAAAGATTGGTCAAGTCCTTGGGTCTCAAAGCCCAACCCACATGCTTTATACGGGCCATGGTTGGAAACAGTAATGAGATTGAATGCCATCAGATTTTCCCTATTCTCAAGCTCCATATCCAATCTCTAACCTTCACTATGGATATGCATGTTGTACCACTGAGCGGTGTTGATATTGTTCTTGGTGTTCAATGGATGAAGTCTTTGGTTCCCTTCCTAACAAATTACAATGATCTCATAATTAAATTCCTTCAACACATGAAGATGGTTGAACTCAAAGGAGAGCGCAGTGGAAGTCTTTACCTTATTACGACACGTTAACTGAGACATCTCTTATAGACCAATTGTGCTAGCGTTTTTTTCATATTTAGGTGCTCACATCAGAGCCCCCTTCAAACCAAAACAATGATCCCAAAATTCAAACATTGCTACAAAAATATGAACCTCTTTTCCAATCACCATCCTCATTGCTGCCAACTAGAGACACCAATCATGCCATTCACCTCCTTCCTCAAGCTCAACCGGTTAATGTTCGCCCTTATCGTTACCCTTATTTTTAGAAATAGGAGATTGAGAAACAAATTTCCACCATAATGAGTAATGGTGACATCAAACCTATCACCATTCCCTTCTCCTCACAAGTTCTTTTGGTCAAGAAGAAGGATGGATCATGGCAATTATGCGTTTACTATCGCACCTTGAATGCCATCGTAATTAAATATTTATTTCCTATTCCAATAATAGACGAGTTACTCGATGAATTGGGTGGTGCAGCTTGGTTTACAAAGTTAGACTTACTTCAGGGATACCATCAGATTCTTATGCGAGGATACACATCCATTGATGCCCCCATTAACCCAGTTGCTCAAGAAATAAAAATTTTAGTGGTCTCCTGTAGGACAATAAGTATTTGATGCACTTAAAGCAGCGATTAGTACATCACATGTACTCATCATGCCGAACTTCTCCATACCATTCACAGCTGAAACTGATGCCTCAGGGGTAGGCATGAGAGTTATTTTATCTCAACAGAACCACCTCATTGCTTTATTTAGCAAACCTTTTTCTTCCAAATTAATGCATGCATCCACGTATGTGCGTGAGTTGTTAGGAATCACTATCGCAGTCAAGAAGTGGCATCAATATTTACTTGGCCATCCTTTTATTATCCTCACGGGTCATTGTAGTTTAAAGGAGCTTATGTCACAAGTCATTCAGGCCCATGAGCAACAAATGTATCTATCGTGCTTGATTGGGTATGATTACTCCCTCCATTCAGTATCGCACGGGAAGATCCAACATCATAGCAGATGCATTTTCTCGTATTTCTGAAGCTAAAAATGTATAATGTCTCATGCTCACAATTCCCAGTTTTTCATTCCTTAAAGCACTAGAGAAAGAATTGATGAAAATCTCTGAATTTCAAGAGAAAGTGCAGACTGTCAGGCCTAATCTGACTGAAGTACCATACATCACTTGTGTTAATGGTATTTTGTACCATTTGCATCACATTTGGTTGCCATGTACTTGTTCATTTACTCAAGTTATTTTGGAAGAACTCCATAAAACACCTAGAGGGGGTCATATGGAAGCGACAAAGATGCTTTCTCGGGTAAGATACATTTTCACTTGGACTGGATTAAGGGAGGATGTCAACCAATATGTTTGTGCCTGTGCTGATTTATAACATGCTAAGTACGAAACTAAGAAAGTAGCTGGTCTACTATGCCCCTTGCCCGTTCCTCGTGCGCCTTGGGAAGATTTTTCGCTTGATTTTATCGTTGGATTACCTCCATACCACATCAACACCACTATTTTGGTTGTGGTAGATCGTTTCTCCAAGGGTGTTCACTTGGGAATGCTACAACCTCACTATACGGCTTACAAAGTTGCTCTACTATTCATGGATATTGTTGGAAAGATTCATGGCTTGCCTCACAATTTAGTTTCAAATCATGATCCTCTCTTCATCAGTCACTTTTAGAAGGATTTATTCAAACTCAGTGGTACCAAACTTCACACGAGCTCTGCATACTGTTGGAATAATATAGAAAGTGTGAGTAAGTGGGGAAATAGTCCCACATTGTATAGAAATATGAAAACTTAAGCATATATAAGTGGGAGAACCCACTCACCTATCACCTTAAAGTTTTAGGTGGACAAGCACCTTTGTGAGAAGCACACCACTTATCCACCTAAAACCTTAAGGTGATAGGTGAGTGGGTTCTTCCACTTATATATGCTTAAGTCAAATTTCTGTCACTAACGCCCTATACTCTAAGATTCACCCCTTCTTTCACTTCTATGTCAATACAAATTTCCACACTACCACCACACACTGTGGACGACCAACCTCTCATTTCTCCTTTCGTGATATTTGATATCGCGGATGAAAAAATTCAATGAAGTTACCACCATTATTTATTTGTCCCTAAGGATGAAAAACCTAATGTGAAACTCTAAATAGAAAGATAAGATGGTCGTTGTAACCAAGTTAAGGGTTCGGGAGTCGATTAAGTGAGAGAAAGGAGTTAGGTACCCATCACCTCCCTTGTACTCAAGGGAAACTTTCGTTAATCTTAGGGTTGCTAGGTGTGTTTATTTATTTTTTGCTAATTTTGCTTTAAAATATTTATTTACAACGGGAAAAATATTTATGCAAAGGTTAAAATGGGAAAAGATTAATAGTAAACTCGCTTTGGTTGGTTGATAAAGAGTTGATCTTTATTAAAATTAAATCGCACAAGGCGAAAAAATTGATTTGATTTATTTGTGAATATTAGAGGTTTTGATTTGAATAATTATTTAGTAAGGCGTTGAGCAATTACCGATGTATAATTTTATTAGCGCATAAGTTCGAACCTCATCTTATGTACTTTTACTATTTATAAAAACTAGCATCTTTTTTATCTCGGTTTATCAAGAAAATCGAGGGGTTAATATTATTATTATTATTATTATTATTATTATTATTATTATTATTATTATTATTATTATTATTATTATTATTATTATTATTATTAAATAAAACTCATTACATTGTTTACACAAAACATTAATAAAATAATTTATTTACAAACTACAACGTTTACTCAGAATATTACATTTTTACACAGAAAAAAGTTAATTGTCAATGAAGATCATATGTTGGATTTTCAATTTCTTGATATTCTCGACAAGATCAAATGTTAGGAAATTCTTTTTCGCGAACAAAAAAAAGAATGTTTCTCTATGGCTTTTCCTTGCATTTGTTTATGATATGAACAAAAAAAGAAAAAAGGGTTAGATAAATAAATAATTTTCTGCTCAAATAAATATTTACGAATACAAACCTTAAACCCAAATAATTTTCTGCTCTTGCAATCCATCATTGAGAACTATTCATGAAAAACAGTCTTGCAAACCTTAAACTTTTAATGACGTTGGGAAATAGAATATTTTCAATTTTTGTCTTGCCTTTGTTTCTTATATGAAAATAAAAGGGTTAGATAAATAAATAATTTTATGTTCAAATAAATATTTAAGAACACAAATCTTGAACCCAACTTATTTTTTATTCTTGTAATCCATCATAAAGAACTCTTTATGACAAAGAATACTCTTGCAAATCTTAAAATGAAAGATTTTTTCATTATCAATTATTTATATTCAAAATATTTTTATAATATAAGTTATTTATGTTTCACGCAGATCACTAATGGTAATATCTTAAGCGTTGATAGTCTTGAAATAAACGGCAACGATTTGATTGATGACTTGATAAATATCCTCAATTTTAACGTTAAATATTCAATCAATTTTTAGAAAAACCGATGGGTTAGAACGTTTAATTTTCAAATAAAAAATACAATTAAAATCTCAATTTTATCACTAAATTTTCCATCGGTTTTTAGAAACATCGATGGGTTAGAATATTTAATTTACAAATAAAAAATATAATTAAAGAAAGGTTAGAACACCGACGTGGCACACATGCATTAGAATCATATCACTAGAATAATAATGATCAGCTACATTCAAGTCGTAACGTGTCTTTTGAATTATCATGGAGGCTTTTGAGCTATTTAAACATGTAATTACCAACTCGTTGTGTCTTCAAACGTTGTTTCAAAGTCTTTTCCTATTTTCAACATCTCACTACCAACTCTATGTGTCTTATTTCCTTGTGTCAAAGTCCTTTTTTCCTTATAAAAAGTGGATGCAAATCTGTTGTTCGTTATCAATGAAAAGTATGTTGATTTCAATGATTTCGATCGTTTTGAACTAAGGAAAATTGTTAACAAACAAATATTGAATGATTACTTTCACATTATTCATGGTCCCATATACATTAATCTCGTTAAAGAGTTATGAATGAATGTCTCCGTTGTGCCACTTGATCATGATAAAATCATTCAGTCCTATGCCAATGGCTCTCATTTCTTCATTACTCCAACATTGATTGTTATTACAATCAACTGTGAAGAGTTTGGTAGTTGTGTTGAAAATCATGAATTCAATGATGTCTATGAAATCCACCTTCACCGACTTTATGCCAACCAAATTAAATTCTCCAGTTCTGCTTCTTTACTCCCAATTGCAAAATTTTGGTTTCAACTTGTAGTGGCAAATCTCCGCCCTAGAGAGAAAGACTTGGAAATGCTTACTTGGTATGAAAAGCATCTCTTGTTATTCCTCACCTACAACATCATGTTAATCTTCCTCTTAATATTTTTATCTTCTTGAAGAAAATGATAAAGACTTTTCGAGAAGAAATAATTTTTCTCATACCTTATGGAAGAAATTTTTTTTTTTAACTTTCCATAAGTTATGGATAGTTAGGGATAATGTTAAAATTGTGTGGACTGGAAAACTTGAATTTATTGAGAAATTTTCTTTGTTGTGCTGTTATTTTTTTTATTATTAATAAAATATTTTTTTTTCTATTATTGTGTGTTCTTGTTTATTTAGAATTAACAACAACAAATACATGACATTTGAAAAAGACGCAAAGTGAAAAATCATTGAAAAAAGTTTTAAATGCGACAACTAGGATTTGAATTGAGGTTCTTTATAGCAATATTATCTCAGTTCTAAAAATAGTTGAGATAACAGGTTTATTATTATTTTTTATGGATAAAAAAGACGCTAACTTATAACTGTATTATCTCGATTTTTTGTAACACCGACGTAATATGTTATTTATCTTATTAAAAAATCAAACACTGCGCTCCCAAGACACATCTTCTCAGTTTTTAACATATTAGAGATAAAAACTTTATCATAAAAAATATTATTTATTGTAGTATTCATATCATATTAGAAATGATATTCATCTTGAGTTATTCATTGAACTATGTTCATCACGTTAATCTTAATGAAACTGACATGGTGACATGGAGAACATATATAGGAGCCATGCAAGAGGAAAGTTTGTTACACATTGCAGAAGATAGTTAGAGATCCTAACTAACTCTCATCCTTTGCTAACCATTGCTAAACTACACATTCTATATATAATTTATCACTATTCCTGCAAAAATAACTCATATACACGTGTTAGATTCGTCAAATTTTTTTTTTTTTTTAAAACTTAAACCTAAATCCTTAAATCTAAAAGCTTTAAAATAAATAACCTAATCTATTCCGTAACAATGTCTTAATTTAGGAACTGAGGTTTGAATTTATAAATTCCACCCAATAAGTTGATCATCCCTAGTGTGAAATGTGATGAATACTGAACACCTGAATATCATTCATTTACAAGTGAGAATTAAAGTTCTAGTTTGTATAATAGAGATACTTCATTATATCATTTTGAGAAGAAAAAAAACCTAAAGAACCAGTTTGAGAAAAAAATGTCAAACATAAAAAATCGCAATAGTAATTTTTCATACTATTTAATAATCATTTTTCCTCAAAATGACTAGCCTATTTATCTAGGAAAAATTATTCTAAATTAAATAAATAAATTTATTTTTCAATATGCATTAATTTTATTCTATTTCTTTCTATTCTACCATCTAGTTAATAATGTTTGTAATATTTCTTTTTCTATTATGTTCTTCTTAAACATAGACTAACTGCATAAATCTAGGTCTAATCACCTCTCTTTCCCAAATACTATTTTTTGTCGCTTATTCATCATCTAATCTAAAGACAATGAGTTATAGTCAAATTTGATTTAGAATCACTTCTTTTGATCTTAAATATTTTTATTCAAATAATTGACTTTCACGTATATTTAAACTTTTTGTTTGTGTTTTTCTTCTATTTGTTTCAATGTTCATTAATTGGTTTAAAGGAATACATCTTCTTCGATTCAGATTTTAGTACATATTGAATCAATAATTTTAATCTTATTAAAAATGCAAATTCGAAAGCATGCATAATTCAGACACTTTAATTTAGTCATATTTTTAAGTATTATTTTGTATGATGCAATTTGTCATCTTAATCTATTAATATGAGTTTTGTAAATTTATTCACAATTTCATCCTTTTTGTTTTAGCAGAATTTTATGATTTTTTTTAAATAATTATTTTTTTAAAAATATTTCTCAAATAATTAAGTTTTCAAAAAATTTATCAAATTGATCGCTTTTCAAAAAAAAAAAGAATTCGCCACATAGAAGAATAGCTACTTTATGTGGCGCATCCATGCATTTTAAAAAGGAGGCATCATACTGCATGATTTGTCCTCCTCTATAAAGCCATGCAGTATAACACATGTATGTATTTTCAGAGAGGATCTTCCTTGGCTTGACAGTGTTATTTATTAATTTTTTTTAAATAAAAATAAAAGTAACTAAAAATATTTTATATTAATATTTTATATTACACAACGCATGGATACATTTTTTTTGGACGTCCCCTCAACTTAAGCGGGTCCCAGTATGACATAAACGGCTCCGCCTTTGCCTCACCCCTTGTCTCACTCCTCTCTGTTGATTTTCCTGAGGTGTTTGGGGTTTGTTCTGACTCGCTTGATTATGAGGTGCTTGATGTGATGGTCCTGGTACATCAGGATCATACATCTCATCGATCATTTTGTCTCACTGCGCTGTGCTTCCAAAGAGATCGGTGTCCATGTTGTTGAGATTTGGTCTTGTTGGTTGGGATATGTGTGGGTGGGGTGGTTGATAGTATTGAGATGTTGAATCGTGATGGAAACGAAGCAACGGTTCCTGTGGTGTATGAAATCGGTATGATGGTTAGGTACTTCGATGGTGTGATGTTTGACTATATGTAGGTTGGATGATATGGTAGGAAGGAGATGTATCATATGTGTCTTGGGTGTTGTGGTAGGATGAGGATGGTGCATATTGTTGGTGGTGGGTCGGATCATGCTCTTGGTATTGTGTTTGTGTGTGTGGCATGAATTGATGACGAGTTTGGTTGAATGAGGTGGTGTATGGTTGTTGGGTTTGAGTGGGTTGATATTGTGGTTGGGTTTGGTACTGTTGAGGGGTTGGTTGTTGGGTTTGGTATTATTGAGGGGTTGGTTGTTGGACGTATGTTGCAGCTCTTTGGCGTGGGTCGATCAAATATGTCTCTTGAGACATAAATAAATTTATTGAAACCAATGTGTACCATCTCAAATATTGGAGCGTCAGTTTTAAGTCATCTTGCAAGATCGGCTCCCTTAGGACCAATTCACGTCTATGCCTCCATTGGCAACATTGATTTTTAGTGAAGTCTCTCAAATCGTTAAATCCCCATTGGTCGTCAACTCTGAGTAGATGACATTGTCCCAAACATGTTGGGAGGTCGGGGATATCCTGTTGCATACAGAACTGTAGTTTCACACGATCATTGTGGTGCATCTCCACAGTAGTGAACCTGATGAGTGTTGTTTTTGCAGTCCAGACTTCAACATCAGGTGGATTAATCTCATGGTCGAGATCCTTATACGGCCTCCACACAAACTGTAGAGGAAAAAAAGTTATATAAAATATTAAACTTAACTAACCTATTGAATGCATTGTATAAAATATGTAAGTTTAATACCTCTTCGGGTCCAACATGATCAATAAGATTTCGGTAGACTACTATTGCATTTCTAGGGAATTTGTTGTAATTCATCCCAGGAATACACCACCTACATAGAAAAATGGGTAATAAATTAATACATGTTGGTTACAGTATATAGTATGTAAAATTTATGATTTCGTAATCTTACATTGTAGCAAAAGGGAAGACAAATGACCTTGTATTGTGGGGGGCGAGTGTCGGCATTCTCGACCAGCACCATGTCTAGAGAAAAAAGGCACAGAAATAGAAAGAACAACTATCGTTCGATGCATTTTTACACAAGGAACTATACAGATATGCCAAAACAGCAGAACCCCAACTATATGTGTTTATTTTATCAAATTATCGTAATAAGGTTAAATACATGATATTAACAGTATTACCTGTTGTTTCAAGAAATAAAAAATTGCCAAATAATATCATTATGTAAATCGGGCTTTCACAATTTTTTCTTGCTCCGTAGAGTTTTCAGTTATTACGAGACTACTATGATATTCTCTAAGAAGACGGAGATTAATACCTTGGTCTCTAGACCCTTGTTAAAATAAAGAGACTCCAAAAAGTTCCTCGCATATGGCATTATCTTGGTTGACTCGACCATTGACAGCCTTGCCATCGATCGGTAGACCGAATAGCATGTACACGTTCTCTAGTGTGATTGTACATTCACCACATGGAAGATGAAAGGTGTGAGTTTCGGGTCTCCATCTCTCCACTAATGCGAGAATAATTTTATAGTCAACATGGTAATTGACTATGTTGAGTAACGGACCAAAACCGGCATGTCGTAAGTACGGTTCAATTTGAACGTTGTAAGGGACATACTCATAGACACGGAAACTAAATCTTTTAACATCCTATTAAAAACATGAATTACGTATAAGAAATACAAGATTTACGTATAACAATCATAATAATTACGGAAATAAAATTTATCGGCAAAAAATAGGTATTGGCAAAAATAAACTTACAAAGGTTTCAATGTTATTAAGAGTTCCTCCATGTTGATCACCCATGGTCAAGAGAGACATTTTTTATTGATAACTCTTGTGTTGTTATTGATAATTCAAGAAAGAAATAGTGTGTGAGTTATGATTGTGATGAACATATAGGGTGAATATTACATGTATTTATAGGAAAATCTTGAAGAACACTATGCATTCACGTGAGAATAATTTGCATGCAAGAGATACACATAGGCTCCACCCTAGCTGACGCATCCTCTTGTTTAATACACATAGGCGCCACACTAGGTGGCTCATGCTCTCTTTGATACACATACGCTCCATTCAACATGGCTTGTTGCTTTTTGCATGCATGCAAACCTGCAACGTGGTAGGGATCAGATAGCATGCATGCAATTTTGTTGTTCAATGACAATCCACCTTCGGTGGCGCATGCATGCAAAAAGAAGAGGACAAGCCACCCTAGGTGGCGCATGCATGCAAAAAGAAGAGGACAAGCCATCCTAGGTGGCGCTTGCATGTAAAATATAGAGTACATCTCATACTTTCATCAGTCTATTTAATCATTTGTGTAGGGTGCATTACTAGTATACATTAATAACTCACAAAAAACATTCCTCAACAACATGGATTATTCACAAAATTATACTATTGTTTCCCATATTAATGGTGAGACGTTCAACTACGATAACTTAGGTTTTAATTTCTGTAATACCGATTTTATCCACTTTCAGATAAACAAGAAATTAAGTTTTGCACGCCTCAAAGATAGACTAGAAGCCAAATTGCAGTGTGGTCAAGTTTACCAAATTCTTTACAAGTCCCCATTTCTATTTGACAACAACCAAGTCACATTTTATCAACTAAAGGTGCGCGACAATGATGATGTTCGAAACATGTTTCGAACTCATGAACAATCCGGGTTCAATGAGATTGAGCTGTATGTTTTATTACAGCAACCAGATCAATCTCAGGTGGTAGATCCTTCTTAAGACTTTGAAGAAGAGGATGAATTTGACGAGGACAACTATCCCGAAGTCGATGTTATTGACCAAGAAGAAGAAAATGATGAGGCAATGATTGATTTTATGGTCAATGATGACGCTGCAGATCAAGAGCATGAACCTATACATACGAGTCATGCGTATGACTCTCCGTTTCACATGACAAACTTGAACTTGGAGGAAGATGAACCAACCTCAGATATCTTTCACAATCCTTATATGCAGACCGAAGGGGCCTTGAAAGTTGGAGACAGATTTCGAACAAAAGAAGAGTGTCTTAGAGCTATCAAAAAATACCACATGGAAATTTTAGCTGACTTCACTGTAGATAAAAATAATTCAGGGAGGTACGTTATTTTATGTCGTCAAAAATCAATTTACCCTTTTCGATTAATTGCATCTTACAGGAAGATAAGTGATTCATGGGAAATAGGTTCCATTGATCCACTCCACACTTGCATCACCACCGTTCCGACGCAGGATCATCGAAAACTTAGTTCTCAACTAATATGTCAAGAATTCTTGCCTCTTATTAGCAAGGATCCATCATTAAAGATGAGTACAATTATTTCTCATATCACTACAAGATTCAAGTATACTCCCTCTTACAGGAAGGCATTGATCGGGAGGACTAAGAAAGTTTAACTTGTGTACGGTAATTGGGAGGAATCGTACAAAAAAACTTCCATGATTTTTGGTGGCACTCAAATATTATGCTCCGGGAACTATTATAATTTTGGAGACACTCCCGACATTTACCCCAGACAGAACTCGTGTTATTGGAAATGGAATATTTTATCGATTGTTCTGGACGTTTGAACCATGCCATTCACCTCCTTCCTCAAGCTCAACCGGTTAATGTTCGCCCTTATCGTTACCCTTATTTTTAGAAATAGGAGATTGAGAAACAAATTTCCACCGTAATGAGTAATGGTGACATCAAACCTATCACCATTCCCTTCTCCTCACAAGTTCTTTTGGTCAAGAAGAAGGATGGATCATGGCAATTATGCGTTTACTATTGCACCTTGAATGCCATCATAATTAAATATTTATTTCTATTCCAATAATAGACGAGTTACTCGATGAATTGGGTGGTGCAGCTTGGTTTACAAAGTTAGACTTACTTCAGGGATACCATCAGATTCTTATGCGAGGATACGCATCCATTGATGCCCCATTAACCCAGTTGCTCAAGAAATAAAAATTTTAGTGGTCTCCTGTAGGACAATAAGTATTTGATGCACTTAAAGCAGCGATTAGTACATCACATGTACTCATCATGCCGAACTTCTCCATACTATTCACAGCTGAAACTGATGCCTCACGGGTAGGCATGAGAGTTATTTTATCTCAACAAAACCACCTCATTGCTTTATTTAGAAAACCTTTTTCTTCCAAATTAATACATGTATCCACGTATGTGCGTGAGTTGTTAGGAATCACTATCGCAATCAAGAAGTGGCATCAGTATTTACTTGGCCATCCTTTTATTATCCTCACGGATCATTGTAGTTTAAAGGAGCTTATGTCACAAGTCATTCAGACCCATGAGTAATAAATGTATCTATCGCGCTTGACTGGGCATGATTACTCCATCCAATATCGCACGGGAAGATCCAACGTTATAGCAGATGCACTTTCTCGTATTTCTGAAGCTACAAATGCATAATGTCTCATGCTCACAATTCTCAGTTTTTCCTTCCTTAAAGCACTAGAGAAAGAATTGATAAAAACCTATGAATTTCAAGAGAAAGTGCAAACTTCAGGACTAGTCTGACTAAAGTACCATACTTCACTTGTGTTAATGGTATTTTGTACCATCGGCATCACATTTGGTTGCCATGTACATGTTCATTTACTCAATTTGTTTTGGAAGAATTCCATAAAACACCTAGAGGGGGTCATATGGAAGCGACAAAGATGCTTTCTTGGGTAAGCTCCATTTTCACTTTGACTGGATTAAGGGAGGATGTCAAGCAATATGTTTGTACTTGTGATGATTTCTAACATGCTAAGTATGAAACTAAGAAAGAAGCTGGTCTACTATGCCCCTTGCACGTTCCTCATGCGCCTTGGGAAGATTTTTCGCTTGATTTTATCGTTGGATTACCTCCATACCACATCAACACCACTATTTTAGTTGTGGTAGATCGTTTCTCTAACGGTGTTCACTTGGGAATGTTATAACCTCACTATACGACTTACAAAGTTGCTCTAGTATTCATGGATATTGTTAGAAAGATTCATGGAATGCCTCACTGTTTAGTTTCAAATCGTGATCCTCTCTTCATCAATCACTTTTAGAAGGATTTATTCAAACTCAGTGGTACCAAACTTCAAACGAGCTCTTCATACTACCCACAGACATATGGGAGAGCTTGTTGTGGGGAGATACTAGGATCATTGATGCATAGTGTAGGAACAAACACCTTTGTAAGAGACACACCACTTCTTCACCTAAAATCTTAAGCTGATAGGTGAGTGGGTTTTCCCACTTATATATGCTTAAATCTCCACATTCCTATCCAATGTGGGACTATTTCCCCACTACTCACACTTGTTATATTATTCTAACACTCCCCCTCAAGTGTGAGTCCACAATGCTCCTCCACTTATATCGCCGTTGACATCTTGCAACGGAACACCACTTCCTGGGCGCATTTCAATACAAGTTCCTTTTGGTCCCTTTCTCGAACCAAAGGCTCATGATACCATGTTGGGGGGAGATACTAGGAGCATTGATACATAGTGTAGGAACAAGCACCTTTGTGAGAGACACACCACTTCTCCACCTAAAACCTTAAGGCGATAGGTGGATAAGTGGTGTGTCTCTCACAAAGGTGTTTATTCCTACACTATGTATCAATGCTCCTAGTATCTCCCCCCAACATGGTATCAGAGCATGAGGTTGTTGCACCCTATACGCCTCAGCATAATGGCATCGCTGAGAGAAAGAATAGAAGTGTACTGAACATGACCAGATGCATGTTAAAAGCTAAGAATATGCCTAAGAGATTTTGGGCTGAAGCAGCTTCGACAACAATATACATTCTAAACAGATGCCCAACGAAGAACTAAGGTTCTCAATCGTGTCATTGAGCAGTACTTGCGCACTTTTGTGTACTCCAATCCATCCTTGTGGGGAAAATATTTGGTTTGGGCTGAATGGTCGTATAACACACCCCAACATTCGGGCATGGGCATGACTCCCTTTGAAGTCACCTTTGGTAAGCCTACTTCTACCATCCCTCAATACTTGACTGGAACATCAAATGTTGAAGTTGTGGATGAATTTCTTTCCACTCGAGCATCGGTGATTGAAATGTTACGTAGAAAGCTCATTAAAGCCCAAGAAATAATGAAACATTATGCAGATCAACATAGAAAGAGGTGCGCTACAGTATTGGAGATTGAGTACTTGTTGAACTTCGCCCACATTGTCAAATTTCTGTCACTAACGCCCTATATTCCAAGCTTTACAAGCGCTTCTATGACTATTTTCAAGTACCAGAAAAGCTAGGTTTTGTGGCTTATAAGCTTGCATTAACACTAGACTCTGAGATTCACCCTGTGATACGGTGGCAGAACCGGCTGTTAATACTGGTTTGCATTTTTTGATCGCAAATGTCGCGGTAAGCAAGAGTCTCCACCAAATTTTCTTTTATCCAACAAAGGAAAGGGTGAAAAGAAAAGGAAAAGACCTTTTTCGAGATTTTCTGAGTAAGGGGGTAGATTATGGAAAGGGAAGATATTAGCACCCTTTCCATCTGTGGTTTTCCATGAGCTCTTAGGTACTTGCTTATTTTGAAAATTGTTTTTGTGTTTGTGTGCTTTGAAAGTTTTTGTTTGCTTTATGATAACTCTTGTATCAGTCCTCAAGAGTGTGATAAAGCGTTTTGAAAGTAGTTTGAAAAGTGTGTAAGTGTGAAAAAAGTTGTTTTAGAGAAAGTACCTAACAGTTATCTACCTACTCGAAAAAGATGTTCTTTTCCTCCCTTCCTTTAGATAGTGATGTCCTACTATTAGTGAGTAGGTATTCCTATCGTCGGATATTGAGGGACTATCCAAAGGGACGTTATGGTCATCGAAGGCAACATTTATGGATATATTAGCATTGAAAGGGATTGTCATCATATATGCAACATCGAGGGACAAGATCATTTACCGAAAGGCAACTCGAGGGACGTTTAGGGACCATGATCTTTTATGATGACTTTTATACCGATGGTCTTTGCTAAGATATCCCTACGTTCGAGGGACGTGACCATTTCCGAGGCAACCGAGTGAGGAATACCCTAAGGATGCCAGTGTGCGTATATGTTCAATCTTCAGATATTTATCTTATGTTAGTGATCTAAGGATTGATTTGATTAATCTTGTCATACAAACCTACTTACTAACAATTAATATTTAGCAGAAATTTAAAGCGCAGGAATTTAAATCTACGCTATTACAATGTTTTCGGGGAGGAGGGCATTTACATGTCCAAATGGGGGAAAGAAAATAAAGAAAAGCAGTAAAGTCCTATTTTAATCTATTACGTCCCATCAGCAGGTACAACATTATAAAAGATGCGAGAATAAGATAAACGCGCGAATTGAAAGGACGTCTATAAAATCCTAAGAGAAAATCTTGTTTCTTTTTTGTTTTAATTTATGAAAATGGTTTAAGTTAAAAAATAATTGATCTAGATCTATATTTAAATAAAAAAAGACTAATTATTAAAGAAACGTGAAATTCAAAGAAAAGAAATTAATTATATGTTTTTTTTGGTATTTTTGTTATGAAAAGGAAAATGACTTAAAATGAAATTAAACCAAAGTTCTATTGATTTTAATTTAAAAAAGTTAAAGTGATTAGTTAATGATTTTATCAAAATTAAAATTTAATTAAGAAAAATCCTAAATCTATTTTTATGTGATTTTTATATTTGTTTATTGATTAAAATAAAAAAAAGGAATTAAAAGAAATAAATAAAATGAACAAAACAAGAAAATAAAGACGGGCCTAGTAGCAAAAGTAAACAGGGGGTGAAATCATCAGAAATTCCTAGGCCCGAATCTTTGAAAGCTTCATACCCTAACCATGGTGTTTTCAGATTATTGTATGGAACCTATGATTCAACCATCCATAATTGTTCTATATAAACTCAAACAAACGTTAGCATGCCATGAAATATAATTAAAATTAAAAATTCGAAGTTTAAAATTTTACCAAATAGGTGTTGTCAAATGGGGTCGTGCTAGGCGTGTGATGGACTGCTTTTGGGCTTTGTAAGACTCCTGGGGACTTCAGGAGGATGGCTTAAGGCTTGGTGTCAATCGAGAGAGACCGGAACTTTGATATATGACTTGCACTAATTCTTTGATTTTTGGAGAGCTTTTTGAAGAGTTTTTAGAGAGATTTTTAGGGAGGAATTTCGTGCTCCCTTTGGCTTTTAATGTTATGTATTTATAGAGGGAAGATATGAGTGAACAAACATGGTAAAGAATCAATGCATTCATGGCCATGGAGACAAGGATAAAACACATTGAAAAATATCCATATTTGTGATATATTTGCCTCTTTGGTCACTTGCATGATCCTGGTCCCTTTGGATGTATCTTGCACAAAAGTATGGGTCTTCTAATAGATCAAATCAAACCCAAATGTCATGGCCCATTATTCTTCGTATTTTTATTTGATTTATTTGATTTAATTCATATTTAAATAAATAAAAATTCAAATAAATAGAAATAAAAATCAAAATAGTGCATGGTTAGGTTTATAGGTCCTTGGTTATGTCATAAACATGTTTGAACCCTAAAGGTTAGGTCCATTAACCTAAAAATACAATTTTTCTCAAAGTTGCCTTCATGCATATTTCACAAATTTGACCAACTTGTGCAAATCATAACTTGCTCAATTTTTATCTCATGAAGATGATCTTGGACTTTTTGGAAATCCCAAGATATCTACTTCAATCCCTATTTTTATCATTTTTGCATTTGAAGATGTTATCTTTATATAAAAGGTCTTGGAAAAAAGTGGCTTTTGTTGACTTTCTAAAAACGACTTGTAATGTATGAACTTGTATCTTTCAATTGGTGCATTTATTGAACTTGAGGGCTGAATATAAGTTGTAGTGCATTGGATTATCTTCAAAATGAGCTTTGGTTGGAAACTTTCTGACCAAGTATGAGAAAGTTATGCTTGGTCAAAGTTTGGTTGACTTTTCCTATAAAAACCCTAATTTGCCATTTTTGACTTTTGATGAGTTAGGAGCATTTCTTGAGGAATCATGATCAACCTTTGATAAAATGATGTATATCACTTCAAAATGTTGATGTTGACCAAAAATCTTGAAGTTTGACTGTACATGGGCCACAATTGACTTTTGAATTAGCATAGTTGATTTTACAATACTTGAGCAGTTGACTGAGCAAGCACATTGACGAAGGCATGAAACTTGGAATGGATGATCTTGAAACATATTAGGACCATGTAAAGTATTTGAGACCTTTGGAGCTCATCCATCTTGATGAAAATTGAAACCCTAGTTGGGGGTTCATTGCCTTATGAGAAGAATTGTCTAGTCAAATATTGGTCAACCTTGAGCAATTGAGAACCTCTAGGAGTATGTCTTGAGTGAAAATGGGAGGGAAAATTTTAGGGTGCAATAGCTGCCCCTGTTCAATCTTCTTAAACTTGAAGATTTAGATTGGCTTGTTTGTCTTTCGTGATCTGAAGGTGGAAGATGATTGAACACTAGAGTGCCCAGAAATTTGCACTCGTTCGAAGTGAGACTATTGGTGAATAATATCGGGAATGGGCTTACATATGCCATTTGGAGAAGATGACATGAAACTGTCAGAGATGGGCTTAAATATGCCATCCAAGGGGTATGACGGAGAGTCGTTGGAAATGAGCTTAAAGATGTCATCCAAAACAGATGTTGACTTCATAAGAAGTCTCTTTATGGGGATTCTTATTCCTGTTGTCTGAGGAGAAGTCCACTGGGGGATGTTGATTTCTGGGAATAGAGTCTAGGAGCTTCGGTTGTCCATTTCTCTACTGGGGAGTCATCTCTTTACTAAAGAGACGAAAGTGAACTTCTATCTGGTCCGGATCCAGGCTTCATAGTGACTTGCTGAGGATGATAAGGTTGACTGCTATATGGTCGTATTCTAGGCTTCACAACGACTTATTGGGGAAATGAGATTAAACTGTTAAGAATCAGTAACAAATCAAAGGTCGATTCAAACTGAACTAGCAGAGGTCTCGATTTATCTTTAACTGGATAAGAATCAGAAAAATCTTAGGGTCGATTTAACTGAACCAGAAAAAGGATCTACCGGAAAAGAATCAGTAACAAATCAATGGTCGATTCGAACTAAACCAGCAGAGGTCTCGATTTATATTTGACTGGATAAGAATCAGAAAAATCTTAGGATTGATTCAACTGAACCAGACAAAGGATCTACTGGAAAAGAATCAGTAACAAATCAATGGTCGATTCGAATTGAACCAGCAGAGGTCTCAATTTATCTTTGACTGGATAAGAATCAGAAAAATCTTAGGATCGATTCGACTGAACCAGACAAAAGTCTTGGAATATCTTCAACTAGAATAGGAATCAGAGAGATCTTAGTGTCGATCTGACTGAACTAGAGAAGATCTTAAATTAACTTTGACTAGATAAAAATCAGAAAAATCTTAGGATCGATTTAATTGAACCAGACAAAAGTCTTGGAATATCTTCAACTGGAATAGGAATTAGAGAGATCTTAGTGTCGATCTGACTGAACCAGAGAAGGTCTTTAATTAACTTTAACTGGTTAAGAATCAGAAAAATCTTAGGATAAATTTAACTGAACCAGAAAAAGTCTTGGAATATCTTCAACTGGAATAGGAATCAGAGATATCTTAGCGTCGATCTGACTGAACCAGAGAAGGTCTTGTGAGTCATCTTTCTGCAGAGAACGCTGAAATAGCCCTTCGTTAGACGTAGATTTTGAGAAGACTACCGGGTCACATAAGTAGTCAACGGTGCTTGTTGATTTGATCTTTTCCCTGAAAAAGGCAAATGGTTAGTTGTATGAAATGCATTGTGTGATAATGTTCTCAAAATAAATGAGATTATGTTGTATGCGATGTGTATGCACATGCCATGATGTATGAATATGAGATGCTATTGAGATGTTTACCAGTCTAGGAAAATAAATCCCAGACTACTGCTGGAGAGTATTGGGAAGCTGAATCATTCATTTCATTTGGGGATGATGAATAAAGATGATTCGCCGGGGATTTCCTCTTTCTATTTAAGGATTATTCTGTCGGGGATCTTCAACTCCTTATTGAGGATGGCTCTGTGGGGAGGATGTTTTGTTGAAAGATTTTTCCGATGTAGAGAAATAAACTCTGTTGGGGAATGAGCTTCCACAGTTTGAGGAATAGACTCTACCGGGGAGGAGGTTTTAAAAATTGTTTAAGATTATAAAGCTCGGATGGGGAAAAGAGATGTCAGTTCTCTGAAGGAACTTTGTTGGAGGAAGTAATTCCTGCTCGGGGAAGAAGAGACTAAAACTCTGGTTGTTTCTACTCTGTGGGGAACATAGACGTCAGTAGGATGTATGTTGAGGATACGGTGATGACTTTGCATCAGGACGTTTCTTCCCATGTACCTGCTGGAGAAAGTATCTGCGGATATTTTGTGGATGGATCTATGTCGTGATTGTACTTGAACATGTATTGAATGAGTGCCAGAATGACACCCGTCTTTAGATTGTATCTGAACTATGCTTTAAACATGTGTTGAATGAGTGTCAGAATGACATCTTTCTCTGGATCGTATCTGAACTGTACTTGAAACATGTGTTAAATCAGTGTCAAAATGACATTCGTCTTTGGATCGTATCTGAACTGTATTTGAACATGTGTTGAATGAGTGTCAGAATGACATCCGTCTCTGGATCGTATTTGAACTGTATTTGAAACATGTGTTGAATGAGTGTTAGAATGACATTCGTCTCTGGATCGTATCTGAACTGTATTTGAAACATGTGTTGAGTGAGTGTCAGAATGACACCCGTCTCTATATCGTATCTGAACTATACTTGAAACATGTGTTGAATGAGTGTCAGAATGACATTTGTCTCTGGATATTATTTGAATTGTACTTGAAACATGTGTTGAATGAGTGTCAGAATGACATCCGTCTTTGGATCGTATCTGAATTGTATTTGAAACATGTGTTAAATGAGTGTCAGAATGACATCCGTCTCTGGATAGTGTCTGAACTGTATTTGAAACATGTATTGAATGAGTGTCAGAATGACATCCGTCTCTGGATTGTATCTGAACTGTATTTGAAACATGTGTTGAATGAGTGTCAGAATGACATCCGTCTCTGGATCGTATCTGAACTGTGTTTGAAACATGCGTTGAATGAGTGTCAGAATGACATATGTCTCTGGATCGTATCTAAAATGTATTTGAAACATGTGTTGAATGGGTGTCAGAATGACATCCGTCTTTGGATTTTATCTGAACTGTATTTGAAACATGTGTTGAATGAGTATCAGAATGGCATCCGTCTCTGGATCATATCTGAACTGTACTTGAAGAGAATTTGAATAAGTATCAGGATGACATCCGTCTCTAGATCGTACCTGAACTGGTTCTAGAAGAGGACTTGGTTTATTTAGAATTTTTCTGTTGGGAATTTCTGTTTAATTGTTTTTGAGAAGAAATCCGCTGGGGAACATTGATTTTGCTTGATTGTACGTGATTCATTGTTGGAATTCATGTCTAATTCCCCAAGTGATTTAGATGGAGATCTGCCCCTGGCTATTTGGCATTTTTGAGAGATTCCTTGAATCTTGACTTGACTGCCCCAGATGATGGACAATGATCATGCCATGCCCCTTGGTCGGAAGTGTTTTTCCACTTGAGGTGAACCTTTTCATTGAGAAATTTTTTATTCACTAGATATCCGTCATGTGAATTTCTCTGTTGTCGAACAAATAACTATATGCAAACAACGTTATTCAAATAATGCAAAGTTTATGCTTGTCTTGAAGTTTTTGAAAATTCATTTTTTAGTAGAACAAATTTTGCAAGAGAGTGATATCAACTCAGGATTTATAGCAAGTCCTATAGGAGTCAGGATACCTTTTGTAACAGTATGCTTCTGAACTAACACATGCTTCAGTTAGGACTTTTAAGGGTTGTAGCGTAGCCTAGTTCACAGTTTAAGAAAAAAAGGATAAAGGCTCAAATTTTATTTGTAGCCACCCGTTCTTCGTGATGTTCTTCGTGAGAATAAAAAGAGAAAAGGAAAAATTTTCAGGAATAAACCTCATAAAAAAATAAGGATAATTATAAAAACTCTTATAAGAAGAATAAGAAACAGGGTCACTTTAATAAAATTAGACCAATATAAAAGACTTTTAATCACAAAGGCAAAAGAAAAGTTAAAATGCTTGATGTATCTTGCCACAAATGTGGTAAAGCTGGTCATTATGCAAACCAATGTTGGACCAAAAAAGCTCTCAATCAAATCGAGGATGAGCAATTACGCTCTCAACTTAAGAAAGTTTGTTTACTTAAATCTGACTCAGAAACTAATTTTTCTAATGAAGATATTGACATAATCTATGAATCATCATCAGATTATTCCTCTGATAGTTCTGACAATAATAGTTGTCAATGTAATCAAATAAATTATTGGAAGTCTATTATTGACATGAACGGTCTTAATGTTCTTACTACAAAACAAGATGAAGCTATAAAAGCTATTAAGTCTATTTCTGATAATAATCTTAAAAGAAAAATGCTTGAAGTTTTAATTCAAAAAAACTCTAAAAAAGAATCTCCTATTATTATTATTGAATCCCCTTACCAATTAAGTGAGGTTTTATCTAGATTTCAACAGTCCTATACCCGTGAAACTCCTGTTTCCCTTACTGATTTAAACAGAGAAATTAATCTTTTGAAATCTGAAACTACTCAGATAAAGAAGGATAATAAAAAATTGTCTCAAAGGGTTTCCTTACTTGAAACGAGTACCCCTAAAGTTGAAGAAATATCTTCTACTAGTAGTCTTTCCACTAATGATAGATTTCTCACTCTTATTGACAGAGTAATTTCTCAAAAATGGTTTATTAGAATAACTTTAGTTATTAACAGAAGGTTTATATTACAGAATAAAGTTGCCCTTATTGATAGTAGCGCTGACCTTAATTGTTTACAGGAAGGAATTGTTCCTATCACCAAAACCATTCAAACCCTTGCTAAGGCTAGTGGTGACAAATTAACGGTTAATTATAAATTACCTAGTACCTACGTTTGCAATCAAGATATTTGTTTACCTACCCATTTCATATTAGTTAAAAACATGAGTCACAAGGTTATTCTTGGAACTCCTTTTTTAAATAGCATTATGCCTTTAATAAATTTTGACACTAAAGGCGTCACCATCATGATTAATGGTAAGAAGGTCAATTTTGAATTCATTACTGATCCTCATATTAAAATGCTTAATGAGGTTAAAAGTATTCTCTTAAATAAAGAAAAACAATTAGGTTTTCTTAAAGAATAAGTTAGTTTATTAAACATTAATGAACAACTTAATATAGATGAGATAAAAGGACAAATCAAATTAATTGATCAACAATTTAAAGATGATGTTTGCAATGATTTGCCAAACACCTTTTGGGATAGAAAGAAACATGTTACTTCTTTACCTTATCTTGATGACTTTAATGAAAGTCAGATTCTCACTATATTAGATAGATTAAACACTGCTTTAATCTTTTCTAAATTCGATATGAAATCTGGCTATTGGCAAATTCAGATTAATGAATCTGATAAGTATAAAACGGTCTTCACTGTGCCTTTTGGACAATTCGAATGGAATGTCCTTTCGTTTGGGCTAAAGAACGCCCCTTCTGAATTTCAAAATATTATGAATGATATGTTTATTCCTTATACGGAATTCATAGTTGTTTACATTGATGATGTTTTAGTTTTTTCTAAAATAATTGATCAACATGTGAAACATTTGAAAATATTTAAGGGTTTAATTAAGCATAATGGATTAGTTATATACGCGTCTAAGATGAAAATATTTCAGACTAAAATTAGATTTTTAGGACATGAAATTGATCAAGGAACTATTATTCCTATTCAAAGAAGTATTGAATTTGCTTCTAAGTTCCCAGATATCATTACTGATAAGAAACAATTACAAAGATTTCATGCTAGTTTTAATTATATTGTCGATTACTATGAGAATCTTGCCAATGATACTAGTATATTACATGCTAGGCTTAGAAAAAATCCTGGCCCTTGGACTGATAAACATTCTCAAGCAGTCCGAAGAATTAAAAACAAGGTTAAATGTTTGCCTTTCTTATCTCTGGCTAATCCCAAGTATTTTAAAATCGTTGAAACTGATGCTTCAGACTTAGGATATAGAGAAATTCTAAAACAGGTTATACTTGAAACATCCAAAGAAGTTTTGGTTAGGTTTACCTCTGGTAAATGGAATCCTACTCAGTCAAAATATTCGACCATAAAAAAATAAATGCTTTCTATTATAAAATGTGTTTCAAAATTTCAAGATGAATTACTTAATAATTTTTTTTATTACAAATTGACTACAGCTCTGCCAAATCAATTATTGAAAAAGATGTTAAAAATCTTGTTGCAAAACAAATATTTGCTAGCTGGAAATCTCAACTATCGATGTTTGAAATTGATATTAAACATATTAAAGGTGAAAATAATTCACTTGCTGATTACCTCATCCGTGAATTTTTGCAGGGAAAGAATGACACCCCCGTCTAGGGGATGAAGAGGCCCGGTTATGGACGGGACCTTGGAAGAGGGAGTAACAATATGTTACCCCAAAGTGAATTAAACATTCCCCTTATAGGGGATTGGACTACAGTCTATAAAGGTAGAAATATGCAACAATTACCTACCTCAAAAAAGGAAGATATACCTTCTTCTTCATCTTCTAAAAAGATTATATCTTATAAAGAGATTATGGTCAATGATCCCCCTCAAGAACAAGTAACTGATTATTTTGAGAATCCAGTTACAGAAAAAATTATTTATATTGATGATGAGGATATAAAAATAAATCTAAATGATGGATGGGCTATCAAAACAAGATACCTCAAATCAAGAGGATATCCAGGCCTTAATGGTAAATCAAGACCATATTTAGAAATATTACTAGCAATTACTGAATCAGTAACTTTTACTCATCATATCAAAACAACAATCCTGAAAGTTTCATAAACTTCAGCAAATGCCACATTAATAAGATCTTATCACCTAGAGAATAAGGTCTTAACCCTAATGGTGAAAAGACAATAAGAATTTCCGAAGGAAAATATCTTTATTTCAATTATTGGGACTAGTCCAAGCTTTCACTCAAGCCTTTTATTACCAAAATCCTAAGAACAAACATTCTTGGTTTTTCTCAATTAATCCAGACGTGATTAATAGACCAATTCCAAATTGGTTTTATGCCTGGTGGATTAAATTTGGTCCTACGTTGGAAATTTTGCCAAAAGAGTTAAATGAATTGTATACTCCTTGGTGCGAAAATAGTCCACTAGTATTAAATATTTCATCAAATTTGATAACTGGACAATGTCCATTTCTTTTCTTCACTAAGTTTCAAATTCCTTAGATTTGGAAATGGACTATCACTATTTCCAGTGAGAAGTTTATGCCCCGATTCTAGAAAGAAATTTTTTCTACAAATGGTGGAATAAAATGAGTTTAGAAGACATCCAGGACAAAATTGTTCTAATCAAATCAACCATGACTGAAGACAATAATAACAATGTTAGAGATCAAAACTCCCAACAAATATCTATGGGAAACCTAAAAAACTTTTTTCAAAGAAAGTATCCCAGTGAAACAGAAGAAGAAATTATGGTCAGAACTTTAGATCATATGAAGACTCATTTCTTCTACACTTTCCAATCTCAAACTTCAAAAGATGATATGCAATCCATGAAGACCAGTTCATCCATGGGATCAATAGATTCCAACACCTTTAAAGGTTTAGCTGGAGAAGCTCAAAATGATGATCACACAACTGAAGACTTCTGGGATGCTATGATTCAATCTATGTCCCAAAAGGTTAAAGAAAAAGCCAAGGCTAAAGCTATGACAAGGGACTAAGCTATGACAAGGGACTAAGCAATGACAAGAATTGTCCATAAGCAATAATACAAAACACAAAGATAAGAGAGAATCTTATCTTGAAACCATAAAAAAGAATCTTATTGGCAATAACGCTATGACAAGAGACAAAGCAATGACAAGAATTGTCCAGAAGCAATAATTCCAAAAACAAAGGTAAGAGAGAATCTTATCTTGAAACAGTATAAAAGAACCTTCTGTCTACTTTGTTGTTTGTGAATTATTTTTGTGTCGATGATGCCCAATTTGTACTAGACATTAATAATTCATCTTTGTTTGTTATAACTGGCTATCATAGATAGCTATTACCAGCTTAAATAGTAAGCATTTATATTCCATGTATAATAGAATTTTTATTTTTATATATTTTTGTTCTGTAATTGAGGATTCTGAAATTGTGCACAGCCCGAATCAATTTCTTATCAAACGGTTCACAATTTATAAATAAAATAGATATAACTGTCGGTTAGTTCAATTATTTTCATTTCTATATTTATATATTTATAGTTGGTCCATTCCACCCTATCTCTTTTTTACATAATTGACAGATTTCCAGTTATGTATGCATAGAAAACTAAACAAGTGATACATGAAGAATCCAAGATGGTAGCTGTGGCTAAATAGCGCAGTATTTATGTTGACCACATGCACATGTGTGAATCTGTCTGCAACTCATCCCCACCCTCTTATTGAATTGTCATTATAGAAGAAAAACACGTCGTTATTTCTTTAAATTATGTTTAGCTCAAAAGGCTCTAATATGGGCCAATCCATATTGTTGTTCTAAATTATTAAACTTTCCATATATCATAAATCAAACAATTTTGTGAGAGAGTGACAGAGCATGATGATTATGTTTTTTAAAGAGGAAAAACATGATTACTAGTCATGAAAGAAATAAAGAAACATGATCCGGAGGATACATAACCTTGTCTTTACTATAGAGACCTATTTAATGTTGGGTTACATATTCTTGATGCATAAGTATTTAGTAAAATACAAATTTATGTCATGATGTGATATCATTCAAACCGACCATATGGTTGCAAGTACCTATCTCATGGCCAATTAATAGATTTTTTTTTTTCACTAACTCATATGGCAACGAGTCATTGTTTTTTAAATGTTTATTAAAAGTTCACTTAATTATCATCATTAACAATATAGTGACACATTTGAAATTAGATTGATAATTTAGGATGCTAATTCAAGAATCCTAACAAGTTATGAAAATAAAAGCAAATTAAGAAAATGAAAGATAAAGATAATTTTTGATTTCATTGATAATTTGTTATGAAAATAAAAGCAAATTAAGAAAATGAAAGATAAAGATAATTTTTGATTTCATTGATAATTTTGGCATCTCAATGAATACATATATAGTAATAGTTGATAGTAACTAAAGATCTAATAACTAATTAAAATTCACTTCAATAATATTTTAAAATTTTAAGAACATTCTAAAAAGCATTACAAGTTAAATAAAAATGATATAAATTCTACTTCTAATTAATCATAATCCTTACTCTATTATTGTCGTCGAATTCACTTGAATCTTGTCCTCAAAGTTCTAAAATAAAATTTAAGATGCTAAATTGTTATTGCTACATGAATCTTTCCCGGATCCCACACAATAAAGAGAAAACTCCACTAATGTAAATAAAACAATAGTAAAAAACAGAAAGATCACCATAGCTTGTCATTGTGTCAGGGTTGTCAAATCCCAGCTCTTTCTCATGTATATGTAATGTCTTCTGTTGATATGGACCACAAATAGTCATCATCTTTGCCAATGACTTTGTTCCATAGCTCATAACATCCCAAGCATTCCTTTATCAAGAGAGATTTTAGATGATGATAATAAATTTTGTCTAACTACTGAGGCGCATCCCACATAAATATTTTTCTCCAAGAAATGACGTATGGAGAATCCATGAATTTTCCTATCGAATACCATGCTTCCCATTGAACTACAAGCAGGAAGAATTGATGCCAATGTCACTGCATTTGGTAGTACCTTTTGCACCAAAATATCTTTAAGAAGAAGAATAACTTTCTCATTGAGCCTATTCTGAGTATAACCATCAATCATAGCATTCCACATGGCCTGGTCTGTATCACTCGAGAAGTTCTTCTCAGACAATAATTCAGAAGTTCTAATCAAGCCAAAGTTTGCATACATATCAATCAAATAACTCTTCGTTGCTTTTATGTATTGCTCCAAATATGTAGCAACTTTGCTAGCCAATTTTTTGGTTGGATTATGGGAGTTGCCAATTACATCATCAAGAACAGTGGGAATAATGGAATCATATCCTTGACCTGCAGGATTGGCAATAAAACTCAAAACTTGGTTGACAAAGTTTCCCAAGTTATTCAGCAACTCAGTATTTAATTTTTCTTGCAAGTCAGACCACGTAAAAAGTGTCTCTGATACCTCAGCCCTATTTGTGAGCAAGTAATATCTCCATACTTCAACTGGAATAGTAGTATCTTTTTGCATCATTACCAAATACCCCGATGCCTTTGCTCTTAGAAAACTTCCTTGCTTCATAATTTAGGTATTCAGTAACACTAATAGTCTTCGTTAAAGTCCAAATTTGATCAGTCTCAAATATAGTAGATGGAAATATTACAGTGTGGAATGACACATTGTCATAAACTGAAATAACTCCACATTCTCTGGACTTTTCACCATTTCTCGCAGTCACGTGTGTAGCTTGCCGTGATTGATATATATCCAGTAGATGCATAAAACCAAACATAGAAAACCTTGTCGTTGTATTTTTCATGTGGAGCAGGAATTCCCCACTTCAGATCTCTAGTAAGACAATGTTTCTTTAATCCCATTTTGAACCATGAATTTGTTGTTTGAATAACATTCTGTGACTCCATGATCTAGCCATAAACATCTTATTGATGTATTTTTCCAATTTATCTTTCAAAAGAGGGAGATCAAGAAATAAGTGACTCGTATCACAAATATGAGGATTATTTTGAAAAACATTGCACATGGGAATCTTCAATTCTATCTAATTTAAAAGGATTCAACACTTCTCACATTGGTTTCCTCGAGCAGAATCATACTTGCACCCAGGAATAAGGCATGTACCCTCCACAAGCCGATCACCAAGAAAATTTTGCATGTATCATAGTAATGTTGAATAAACATTAAATGTGTTAGTAATAAAGTTTTACATTAAACATGGTAGTAGGAAGGACAAAAGTTTTAGTAAGTTATTAGTAGCAGTTATGTTTTAGTTTATGTTTTAGAATTGTAAAAGCTATTTGGGTCTATAAAAGACCAAGAGTGTATTTTATTTTATAAGAGCAATATACAAGTATTCATATAGAAGTCTGATCACTTTATAACAATTTGGCATCAGAGCTCATGGCAAACATGATGAATCAAATGTCGTTGCCACGACTAACAAAGTCTAATTATGAAAACTGGAGTATCCAAATGAAAGCTCTTCTTGGATCTCTAGACGCGTGGGAAGTGACCAATGATGGGTTTGAAGAACCAACAGAAGTTAGGGGATATTCGGCAGCTCAAACGAAGACGTTGAAAGAGACGCGATCGAAGGACAAAACGGCATTATACATGTTGTTCAAGATTGTAGATGAATCAGGCTTTGAGAAAATTGCTGGTTCGACTACGTTGAAACAAGTGTGGGACACGTTAGAAAAAGTGTTCGAAGGAGCAGATCGAGTGAAGCAAGTTCGACTCCAAACTCTTCGTGGCGAATTGGAGAGGATACAGATGAAGGATACAGAAATTGTATCTGACTACATCACACGTGTGCAAAAGGTGGTGAATCAACTCACCAGAAATGGAGAGACAGTACCTGATGCACGAGTTGTTGAAAAGATCTTGAGATCTTTAACAGACAAGTTTGAAAATATTGTATGTGCAATAGAAGAGTCGAAGGACCTTTCGACGCTCTCAATCGAAGAACTCGTTGGTTCTCTTGAAGCACATGAACAACGAAAGATGAAAAAGAAAGAAGAAGCAGACGAAGAAGCAAACCAAACCAAGGAATCGAACAAAGACGAAAAGGTACTCTTTTCTCACAACTTTCGAGGAAGAGGACGCGGACGTGGAGGTCGTGACAGTGGTCGAAGTGGTAGAGATAGCAACTTCGAAAGAGGACAATCGAGCCAACAAAATTGGCGTGGCAGAGGACGTGGTAAAAGAGGTGGTCGTTCGAATTATTCCAACTTCGAATGCTACAAGTGTGGGAAGTATGGTCATTATGCGAAGGATTGTAACTCCTACAAATGTTACAACTGTGACAAAGTGGGACATCTTGTAAAAGACTGTCGAATCAAAAAGAAGATTAAAGAAACAACCAACCTAGCCTTGGAAGCTGAATCGAATGAAGGCTTTCTCCTAATGGCTCAAAACAAAATCAACACCAATGACAGTGTTTGGTATATTGACTCAGGAGCAAGTAATCACATGTGTGGTTACAAACACCTGTTTAAAGATATGAAGAGAATTGAAGATGGTAATGTGTCTTTTGGAGATGCATCGAAAGTGAAGGTCGAAGGAAAGGGCACAATCAGTTACTTGCAGAAGGATGGCTTGATTGGATCAATCGAAGACGTTTACTATGTACCAGATCTCAAGACCAACATATTAAGTCTGGGACAACTTACAGAAAAAGGTGCTTCGATACTTATGAAAGATCGAACACTGTATTTGAAGGACAAAGCAGGACATCTGATTGCCAGTGTCGAAATGGAAAGAAATCGAATGTACAAACTGAACCTGAGGAATATTCGAGAGAAATGTATGCAAATCAAAGTGCAAGACAAAGCGTCACTGTGGCATATGTGCTTTGGTCATCTACATCATGCTGGTTTGAGAAGGTTGGCGAAAAGGAACATGGTGCATGGATTACCAGACATGGATTTTGAAGGAAAATTCTGTGAAGAATGTGTGCTCAGCAAACAAACAAGAACCTCATTTCAAAGGAAGGCAGAGTATCAAGCTAAACATATTCTCGAATTGATACATACTGATATATGTGGGCCAATCACTCCAGAATCCTTCAGTGGAAAAAGGTACTTCATTTCTTTCATTGATGACTTCTCAAGAAAAACCTGGGTTTACTTCCTGAAAGAAAATTCTGAAGCATTAGAAGTGTTCAAAAAGTTCAAAGTAATGGTAGAGAAGGAAACAGACAGACACATCAAAGCAATTCGATCTGACAGAGGAGGTGAGTATACTTCAATGGCCTTTGTGAAGTACTGTGAAGAACAAGGCATAAAGAGATTCCTAACTGCACCATATTCACCTCAGCAAAATGGTGTGGCTGAAAGGAAGAATCGAACTATTTTTGACATGGTTCGATCAATGCTTAAAAGCAAGAACATGTCAAAGAATTCTGGGCAGAAGCAGTACAATGTGCTGTATATATTCAGAATAGATGTCCACATTCGAAGTTAGAAGACAAAACACCACAAGAAGCATGGAGTGGACAGAAGCCAACAATTTCTCATCTCAAGGTATTTGGTAGTATAGCTTATGCACATGTACCAGATCAACGAAGAACAAAGCTTGAAGACAAAAGTCAGAAATACATATTCATTGGATATGATGAGAAGACGAAAGGGTACAAGCTCTTCAATCCCATAAGAAAGAAAGTGATCGTAAGCATAAATGTTTGAATGAACGAAGCAAGCAAGTGGGACTGGAACATTTCGACAGAGGTTGTTGACACAGTCGAAGAAACAACTATAGCTGTACCAACAAGTATTCCAACAGAACATGAAGAAACAGAAGATGGAGATGAACCTCTACAACCCAAAATGAGAAGTTTGCAAGATTTTTATGATTCAACAAGTGAGGTGCATCTTGTGTGTCTTCTGGCAGATGCTGAAAACATCAGCGTCGAAGAAGCGTTACGAGACAAGAAGTGGAAAAGTGCCATGGACGAAGAGATTAGAGCAATCGAACACAACAATACTTGGGAGCTAGTCGAATTACCAAAAGGAAGTCAACCCATTGGTGTAAAGTGGGTATTCAAGAAAAAGATGAATGCTCAAGGAGAAATCGAAAGATTCAAAGCACGGCTGGTTGCGAAGGGATACAAACAGAAAGCAGAAATTGACTATGACGAAGTGTTTGCGCCTGTTGCAAGAATGGAGACAATTCGATTACTCATTTCTCAAGCTGCTCAGTTCAAATGGCCAATATTTCAAATGGATTTCAAGACAACATTTTTGAATGGTGTGCTCGAAGAAGAAATATATGTCGAACAACCACTTGGATATATGAGAACTGGAGAAGAGAAGAAGGTGTTGAAACTGAAGAAATCACTGTATGGGCTGAAGCAAGCACCTAGGGCATGGAACACACGTATTGACACATATTTCAAAGAGAATGGGTTCGAGCAATGTCCTTATGAACCCGCCCTCTATGTGAAGAAAAATGGAAGTGATTTATTACTTGTTGCTCTCTATGTTGATGATCTTATCTTTCTAGGCAGTGATGTTCAGATGATCGAAGATTTCAAGAGCACCATGACAAGCGAATTCGAAATGACAGACTTAGGTCTGATGAGATTCTTTCTTGATCTGGAGGTTCGACAAGAAGAAGCTAGAATTTTCATCTCACAAGAAAAATATGCAAAGGAAATCTTAGAAAAATATAAAATGAAGAATTGCAATCCAACTTCGACACCAATGGAACCAGGTACAAAACTATCAAAGTTTGATGGAGGAGAAAGGGTCGAAGGAAGAAAATATCGAAGCTTGGTAGGTAGCCTTCGATATCTCACATGCATAAGGCCAGACATTTCACTAAGTGTTGGCATAGTAAGTAGATTCATGGAGGAACCAGTACACACACATTGGAAGGCGCTGAAACGAATTCTAAGATACATCCAAGGAACAGTATCACTATGAATGTTTTATTCAAAAACAGAAGACTACAAGTTAGTTGGGTATTCTGACAGTGACTGGTGTGGAGACATAGACGATCGAAAGAGCACCTCTGGATATGTGTTTTTCATGGGAAACACAGCATTTACTTGGTTGTCGAAGAAGCAACCTATAGTAACACTTTCGACGTGTGAAGCTGAATATGTGGCAGCATCCTGGTGCGTCTGTCATGCAGTATGGCTCAGAAGGTTGATAAGCAAGATGGAGCTGAAACAGGAAGATCCAACAATAATACAAGTGGACAATAAATCAGCTATCGAATTAGCAAAGAATCCAGTGAATTATGAACGAAGCAAACATATTGATGTTCGATTTCACTTCATTCGTGAACATGTGAAGGAGGGAAGTGTCGAATTAAGGCATGTAGCAAGCAGAATCCAAGCAGCGGATATTTTTACAAAACCACTATCAAAAGAGGTCTTCGACAGAGGCAAGAAGATGATATGAATGTTGGATGGAAGAAACATTTAAGTTTACAGAGGAGTTTTGTTGAAAAACCATTAAATGTGTTAGTAATAAAGTTTTACATTAAACATGGTAGTAGGAAGGACAAAAGTTTTAGTAAGTTATTAGTAGGAGTTATGTTTTAGTTTATGTTTTAGAATTGTAAAAGCTATTTGGGTCTATAAAAGACCAAGAGTGTATTTTATTTTATAAGAGCAATATACAAGTATTCATATAGAAGTCTGATCACTTTATAACAAGTAAGGCTGTTGTAATGTGTCCTCAGAGAGCCAATTGTTTTCGTGTATCTTTTTGAAAATTGCCTGAAAAACTTTAGTTTGCTCAGATTCACCCTCACCTTCCTCACCAAAACTCCCCATCTGAGACTGCAATCCATTTTCTAGAGTAGAATTCCATAACCAAGGTTCCTGACCATTCAACTCTTTTTGAAGTTTTCCGAGTTCAATTGAATCATAAGGCATAGTTAAACAATCAAATTGGAAACTTGAATTAACTGAATCCTTTTGTGGAACAAAAATATTAAGAATGAGGTTATTTGATAGAAGAACATCACTAAATGAGTTAAAGTAAGGGTTGAAATCATCTTCCTTTTGACTATCTGCATGCGCCAGTGACAGTTCAACGTGTAAATCTGAACTGGAATCTGACTGTGGAGTTCAAATCACATTTCCACTGCCAATTGAATTCAGCAAGAACAGACAATCCTCATGAACAAGATTTTTTGAGTTGTTTGTCCTACGATTGGGCGAGGATTTGGGAGAAAATTATATGGAATCAAAAGGTACTTGAAATTCAGAAAGACTATCTGGAGAAATCGAAGAACTCGTTATTCTCCTTGCCCCGTTATTAGCAGCACCAGACAAATCACTACTATCACTTGCATTCCAAAACGTCTTAGAGTTATCACATAAATCCCAAAACCTTTTTAAACTGGATGACGACGAAGTACTAGAAAAACTATCGGATCTAATGGATTTTTGAGAATTTTTTTTAGATCTTTTTTTTAAAAGAGAGATGAGACACTTGCAAATACTTCTCAAAATCATTTCTAATTGTGAAGGAGGTTTTATTGGTTATAGTTGTTTATGATAATTATAGTATTAGTATGAATAATGAGATGATGAATAGGTTGAATATGGGTTAGGTGGAGGTGGTGTACACTCATGATTAAAATACAAATATGGATTGTAACATGTGGATTTGTGGAATAAGATGAGAAAATTTTTCATGAAAAAGATTGAAATGAGAAAGTGATTGGAGATGTAAAAGAGAAGTTTGTGGGATAGGTACGAGGAATGCTCCATGAATGATGTGAATGTGTATGATAAAGAGAATCCATAGGAATATTTGAGTACATGGATGAAAGCACCAATATTAGGATGCTAATTCAAGAACTCTAACAAACTATGAAAACAACTATAAATCTAGAAAGACATTAAAAACAAACAAAGAAAATAAAAGATAAAGATAACTTTTAATTTCATTAATAACTTTGCCATCTCTCAATGAGTATATTAAATAAATAATATATTTAAACAATTACTCCCTCCATTTTTATTTATAAATAAATTTTGTCTTTATAAATTTATTAAATGAATAATATATATATATATATATATATATATATATATATATATATATATATATATATATATATATATATATATATATATATATATATATATATATATATATATATATATATATATATATATATATATATATATATATATATATATATATATATATATATATATATATATATATATATATATATATATATATTATTCAATGAATTTAAAAATTAAAAATTTATTTATAAATTGAAATGAAGAAAATATATATTTTCAACTTTCAGCAATGCAATAAGATGTGGCACTTCAATTAAGTTTCATCATTTCAAATATATTTTATTTATTTTCTAGATTTTTGTTTCATTTAACCATTCTCTTTCCATCACTAACCCATCACATGTCTAACGGTATACACTTTTATGAATATTAATTTGTTTCTATTATTTTTAATTTAAATTTAAATTTTTATATTTTTATATTTTATATTTTTTATCTTTCTAATACTTTTAATCTTCTGTTTTTCAGATTTATCAACAATACATGTAACATAAAATTATATGAAAAAAACAAAAAAAAAAAGAAAAAGAAAAAAAAACACAAGTGAGAGTATAAACAAATATATTACAGTTGTTTATATAAGTAGACAAAATAATTGTTAGATGTTTTTTTTTTAAATTAGAAATTAAATAACAATTTTTTTAAATTATACATATTCAAACTTATTTTCCATCTCACATATTACTGCATATTAATTAATATTAAAATATTAATTATATTATATTTAAATTTTAATAAAATTCATATTAAAATATTAGTTATATTATATTTAAATTTTAATAAAATTCACAATTTATTTTATCAAATTGGATAATATTCAATATTACTAAAAATATTAATTTATTTATTTTTGAATTTTAATAACATCAACAATTTATTTATTAAATTAGATAATATTCAATAGTCATTCGTGCAATCAACTAACTTTCCATCTCATAGTCACTATCAGTAAAATGTTTATTTTATTTAATTAACACTTACTTTTTTTAAGAAATAAAATTCTAATTTTTAGATGTCAAAATTTTAATGTTTTGTCTTTTTCCATTTCACGGACCCTTTTTTTATTTGTGTATGATTATATAATACAGTTGAATTTATATTTATCATTATTCATTTTATAATTAAATAACTCGTTTTAAATTTCCATGTATATCTAAATAAAATTTATACCATATTAAAGAAATTTGCTAGTTATACAATATTAAAGATAAAACAAACGTGTTTTGTAATTATAAATTTTATAGGTGTACTTGCTAAAAGTGCAATACGTGACAACCACTTGTGATATATGATTGTCATAAGTTTTTAAGTTTGTTATGGTGTTAGAGAAAGCTTGTGCAGAGATGGTGAGAAACTCTATATACTTGTGTTTATGAGTTGAATTGAATGTCTCTCTCAACCCTTAGGTTGAGATATTTAGAAGAATCTCTTGGATCTCAATTTTGGGTTCCCAAAAAGTAATACCCTTTCTCAAGAGTGAGGGAAAAGAGTAGTTATCTCCCTATTATTATGGAAGACGTGACTTATCGTGTTTGACATCCTCTCCCATACCATAAAAATGGACGCCATAATAGAATGATAGGTGTTCGTTCTATTAAATGAGCGTCTATGAAACTCTCGTAAGGGCGACATATTACATTGCCTAACCTGAAAGAGTTATAATACTGTAGCGGTAGAAATGTTGAGACTAAGTCATTGGATTGACTTAACTCGCACAGATCAAATAAAAAACGCCACCGTGTTTAATTGTTTCCAAAGAAAATAAGAAAAGAGCGAACAAACCCCAAAAGAGGAGGAAAATCTAAGTACAATGGTTGGTTATGCAAATGGAAGGTATTAGCACCCTAAACATTTACGATACTCCGCAGGAACCTTTTTGAAAATCGGTGTATTTTGATTATAAAAGGTGTATACAAAATAAGATGGTGAAGATGAGAAAAGAAGTATTTTTTACAATTTTTGCACCCACCACAGTTGCGAACCATTAGTGTCTACATACCACCTTTCGTGCAATAGGGGATCAGGGTACTCGTAGTTCACCTCAAAAAATTTAAAACACAAGTGTGTTGGTTAATTTTAAAAGAAGAGACATCATCGTCATATCCGAGTGGAAAACATACTTATTACCCACAATTATGAGAAAGGAGAATTTACATCATCTCAAAGTGGAGGATATAGCTTAGATTTAAAAATAAACAAAGCCTTACTCAACATCCTAGTAGAAAATATCTCACTTCACTACATATCGTAGAAGTATAGTAGCTCACATCACTAGAAGGATCGACAAGAGTCTAATATTTTGAGAAAAATTTAAAGGTAGAAAGCCAAAGTGGCAAAATGATTTGAATGAGGTTAATGACTTTTAGTCTTGAGAAAAATGTCAAAGCATGGTTAATTTGATTAAAGATTGATTAAGAAAATATTTTTGAAAACGCATGGACCTAAGTCCAAATTTATTATAAAAGCGATTCAAGTTAAAAAAACAAGAAGAGTTTTGAAAAGGAGGGAGAAGATTTTTGAAATTAAAGAAGATAGGAGAAGATGAAGGGACTATCCTAAAGCATAAGGTAAAATCTAAGGAAAAGAACGGTCTAACCAACAAGAAGCCAACACTTGACATGAAGAAGTCAATGTAAAATTCTAATCATTTGGATTGAAACCAAGCAAGCAAAAATACTATACCTCTGAGAAATACCAAGCTTCAGATGAATTAAGTCTTCATAAAAATTGGGCAGAATAACGACTGTATACAGATAAATTCTAAGATATTATATAATCAAAATAACTTGCACAAAAATAAAATCAACTCAATGCATTGGAGTAAACCCCAAGAACTTTAGACAAAATAACAACAGAGCAACAAGGTCCCCAAGTATCAAGGCTTCTAATCCTAAGTCCAAGAGATCCACAACTCCATAATGCCAAGGATAGTAATCAATTAGTCCAAGTAACCTTAAAGTTTTTTAATGTTCAAATTGATTATTAAGTGTCTTTAAAAGAAAAGAGAAGCTCAAATGAGCATAGATAAAATGACATAAAGATAAATGCTAAAGTGATCAAAAGAAAAAATGGCATGAAATGTAAATGTTAAAGTAAATGGTACATAAAAAATAAAGACACAAAATAAAGACATAAAGTAAAGAAACAAGTTTATACTTTGTTTCTAAGGAATTTATTTTCAAAACAAATTAGTGCAGTGAGCATAGAGAGAAGATTCCTTCAACAAAGTATGATATTGAAAAGTAACCGGAGTGAACGATTTTGGTATGTGGCGCTTGTAGATGAAATCCCTACTGGTTCAGCAGGGTTATTTGGAAGCATTTAAGGGAGAAGCAACCATGAACGAAGAGTTAACAACGGCTGAGAAAAAGGCCATGATAGAGAGAGCCCACAATGCAATCTTGTTGAGCCTTGGTGATAAGGTTCTTTGACAGGTATCAAAAGAGACGACGGAGACATGATTATAGGTGAAACTTGAAAGTTTTTACATGACCAAATCGCTGGTAAATCGAATCTATCTGAAGCAAGCTTTATATTCATTCAAGATGATTGAAGAAGAAGTGTTAGCTGAGTAGTTGTATATGTTCAACAAACTGATTCTTGATCCTGAAAATATTAATGTGAATATCGATAATTAAGATCAAGCATTGTTATTTTTGTTGTCTGGTTTACCTAGAAGACATGCTCACTTCAAAGAATTCCTCTTGTATGGAAGGGAGTCACCGACCTTTGCAGAAGTTCAATTTGCTTTGTATTCAAAGGACTGGAACGAACGAAAGGAGCATAAACCTTCGACGGTTAGTGAAGGTTTGGCCGTTAAAGGAAAATTCTTGCGAAAAGATAGTAAATTTGACAAAAAGAAAGGTAAAAGTCAACATAAGTTTTAAAATGGAGAATCATATGGTATTTGACGTTATCATTTTAAGAAGGAGGGTGACACAAGAAAGGTGTTCCCTAAACGCCTGAAAGGTCATGTAGGTAAGGATAATGGCAATGCGGCTATTGTTCAAGATGATTTCGACTCATATGATGTTCTTGTGTTTTGGAGCAGCAACTCGTCGAAGGAGTGGATTATGGATTATGGGTGCACTTGGCACATGACTCCAAACAAAGACTTGTTTGCAGAATTATTTGATCAAGATGTGGATATGTATTGCTGGGAAACAAAAAAGTTTGCAAGATTGCAGGTGTTGGCTCTGTGAGATTGAGTCAATAAAGTTGTTGACTGAAGTCGTGTATCTACCTGATTTGAAGAGAAATATGATTTCTCTTGGCGAATTCCACAAGAAAGGATATGTTTTCTAAGGAGAGAAAAATGACCTAAGAGTCATGAAGGGATCAAAGGAAGTCTTCAGAGGCATGAAGAAACAAGGCTTGTATACCCTTGAGGCTGAAGTTGTAAGTGGTTCGACAAATGTTACATCCATGAAACCTTTGATGAAGACAAAATTTTGGCACATTAGATTAGGCCATGTCAGTGAAAGGGGTATGGTCGAATTAGAGAAACAAAATTTGCTTGGTGGAGACAAAGTTGAAAATTTGAAATTTTGTGAACCCTCTGTACTTGGAAAATCTTATAGAGTGGAGTTCAACAAAGGAAAACAAAGAACACTTGGATCTCTTGATTACATCCATGCTGATATTTGGGGACGTGTAAGGTGTCCATCATATTCAGGAGCAAGGTATTTTCTATCCATAGTAGATGATTATTCTAGAAAGTTATCGGTATTCATCCAGAAGACTAAGGATCAAACTTTTGAGAATTTAAGAAGTTGGAAGACTCTGGTCGAAAATCAAACTGGCAGAAAGGCCAAGAGGTTGAGAACCGTCAATGTCCTTGAATTTTGTAACGAGGCTTTCGATAGTTTTTGTGCTACCTCTAGTATTGCAAGGCGCAAAAATACTATATGTACTCCACAAAAAATGGTTTGGCTGAAAGGTTTAATCGAACTATTTTGGAGAGAGTTAGATGCATGTTGACTAGTGTTGGGTTAAATAACGTGTTTCGGCCTGAGGCTGTTTCGACAACTACATATTTGATAAACAGATATCCTTTGAATGTTGTACCCCAAAATGTAATGAGGGTGGAGCATAAACTCAATAAGGAGTTCCATATGAAGGATCTGGGAGATGCATCAAGTATTCTTGTAATTGACATTCGAAGAGATAGAAAGCAGATGACATTATGCTTATCTCGAGTGTTGTACCCCAAAATTTGCCCTCTTTATTTTTAATTCTAATTGGCTTTTACTTTGTTAGCATATGCATGCATACATGTCATTGGATCTATACTCATGGTATCAAGGAATTTTATTAGCATGTCAAAGCTCTCATGTATTCCAATGCAACCTCAATTGTGGAAGAATTGGGTGTTTTGATGAGTTTTAGGCAGTGAGAACTAGAAACAACGTTTCTGCTGGTTTGAGCTTAGAAATTTGCAGTTTTCCATCAGAGTACTGTTTCAATCTGATTCCTCATGCATTGGAACCGCCTCAATATTTTCTTTATTTCATCTATTCAGGCCAGAACTCAATTATGTGCAGAAAGTCTCTTAATAATTTGTTTTCTCTGAAGCAGCATTTGGATTTAATGACTAGTTATCTATTCACCGAGTGTTTAAAAATCCGTAACTTTCATACGATTTCGTATCTTCAGTGGATTCCTCGAGCATTGAGAATGTTTTGATTCCCTTATCATTTCTCATGTTCAGATCAAAAGCTAATTGTGTGAAGAAAATCTCCTAGAATTTTAATTATTTGAAGATAATATATTGAATTTATATGCTGGTCCATTGTCGCACGGGTAATAAAAAATTCATATCTTCTGATTGGAATACTCTTTTAGGGTGATTCTAGAGGCTTTAAAATCTTCTTAATATCTTCTCTAAATCTCGTGTTCGGACCGAAATATAATTCTTTGAGGAAGGCTTCCGAATACACGATTCTTCTGGAAGTGATACAGTGGAAAATAATGAAAATATTGTGCTGAACCGTAATTTTGCAGACATTCAAAAATTCATAACTTCTGAATGGAATACCGTTTTGGAGCAGTTCTTTGGGCGAAAATCCGTCTTGATTTTATCTTTGTTTCGTATGTTCGGTCTGAGAGCTAATACTTTAAGGAAGTTCCCAGAATTACAGATTACCAGAGAAATAATTGTGCTAAACCAGAATTTTTTCATCGTTTCTCGATATTGTAAAATTTGTAACTCCTTTGATTTTTATCATTCGAGACGGTTCTTTCGGAATAATTTCAGAAATCATGTCAGCTACAAGTTTGCTTCGTATGCTGAATTCAAATTTTGATCAAAGCATTTTCGTTCAAGGCGTTCTTCTGGACTGAACATTGAAATTAATTGAAAAAAAGTTGTTTTGATTCATTCTCCTATGCATCATTGCAACTTCAAAAATTCATAACTTCCTCATCGTTTATTCGATTGAGCCTGTTCTTTTTGCGTTGCATCACCAATTTCATCGTCTAAAACTTTGCTTTAGGTCCCAAATATGTATCTTGCTCCGAGAGCCACGTTGTTGTCACTTAAGCTCGAAATAAGCTGAAAAATCTACTTTTATAATTTTTGATTTGAGGTCTCGTCACTTAAAGTTGTCGAACTCACTCAATTTTTATCGTACCGCATCCTTTCTTTTTGCACCGCGTCATGCATTTCACTGCGGACATTTTTGGGAGGAGGAGAATTTTTAGGATACCCATACAGCTCGGAACAGAAGGGGCTTATATGTCCAAACCTTCTACAGTGATGGCATTTCCAGGGCTGGGGATTCTCTCTGATGTGATTAAGCTTTTTCTTCCCATGATATCCTTTCTTCACATGGCGTTTCCCATGATGTCCTTTATTATCATGATGTTTGTCCACACGTTGAGACATCTGATTCTACATCTTTGGTTTAGCCTTGGCATGTGTGAAAAGAGACGCAGTCTGTTTATCATGATGTTCATTCTTTATATTATGTCTGCCAGGATGTCCTTTCTTACCATTATGTTGAGACATTTGATTCGACATCTTTTGTTTAGGCTTGGCATGAGTGGAAATAGATGAAGGCTCTTCTGAGTTAGGTTCCTTTTTCTCATTGAAACCTAAAACACTCTTATCTCCTGTCACTCTTCCTGTTTGCAGAATTTCATCTAATGTGTCAGACCCATTGTTCAGCATCTTGAGAGATTTGATCATTCTATCAAGATTTGTATTTAGAGAGGACACTTCACTTTCCAGATCAGAAATAGTTTTAAGATGCTCTTCACTTTCCTCCTTCATATGAGTTATAAGGGCTTTCTGTTTCTCCCCTTCAAGACATACTTCTGCACTTCTGAGAGATGATTCTTTGTATGAAGCAGCTAACTCATCAAAGGTTAGTTCCCCATCACTAGACTCTTCATCAGATACATATTTTCCGGTCAATGCTTTCACATATTTGGCATATTCTTCAAGATCACTCTCTGAGTCCTCTTCAGACCAAGTAACAAATAGATTCTTCTTCTGTTTCTTTAGATATGTAGGACATTCAGCTCTAATGTGACCAAAGCCTTCACATTCATGACATTGTATTCTCTTCCCTTGAGAAGTTTTTTCTTCCCATGTCAGATGGGATGTTCTTGACATTTGACATTTGGTTCCTGTTCATTCTTTTTATTACTTTATTAAATTTTTTTCCAAGCATAGCTAGGGAAATTGATATTCCTCCATCTGTATCCAGATCACAATCCTCTTTTTCATCTTCAGTATTATATACAAAGGCTATGCTTTTGTTTTTCTTCTCAGATCTTTAAATGATGCTCAATTCAAATGTTAGAAGGGATCCAACAAGCTCATCCACTTTCATTTTGTCCATGTCTTGGGCTTCTTCTATAGCAGTTACCTTCATATTAAATCTCTTGGGAAGAGACCTGAGCATCTTTCTCACCAATTTTTCTTCAGGTATTTTCTCTCCTAAAGCACTGGAGGCATTAGCAATTTCAAGGATGTTCATATGGAAGTCATTTATACTTTCATCATCTTTCATCCTTAAATTCTCAAATTTTGTGGTGAGCAGCTGAAGTCTTGACATTTTAACTTTGGATGTGCCTTCTTGAGTAGATTGAAGAATTCCCCATGCATCCTTAGCAACTTCACAAGTATTCACCAATATGAAATTATTCTTGTCAATTCCATTGAATATAGCATTCAAGGCTTTAGAATTTCCAAGAGAAATTTCATCTTCTTCCTTAGACCAATCTTCTTCTGTTTCAATTTAGAAGTAGGTTCTCCATTTTCTCCTAATTTAACAGGGTGTTTCCATCCTCTTAAGACATCTTTCCAAGCTCTGCTGTCTAAGGACTTTAGAAAGGCAACCATATGTGGTTTCTAGTAGTCATAATTGCTTCCATCCATAATGGGTGGTCTGTTCACAAGTCCTCCTTCCTTGTCCATAGTACCAGAAAGTATCTTCCCTGGATCTCACCCAGAGAAAGAGCAGGATGCCTGCTCTGATACCAATTGAAATTTTGGTATCAGATATGTGATGTCGAAAGAGATGTCACGACACAAATATCTGTTTGCAAGTAAGGTGCGGTAAAATCAAAAGCAGTAAAAATATAAGAGATTGTTCACCCAGTTCAGTGTACAACAACACCTACTCTGGGGGCTACCATGCCAGGGACAAGTTCACTAAATAGTATCAATTCATAGACCGTTAGTAAATAACCAGTTTACAATCTAATCACTTAATCACTACCCAAGCTAAACTTCTACCTAAGGCTCGCCTAGGTATGAGGCCATCCTCAATTCCCTTCAATCACTTACATAATTAATAAGTTTGAAACACTTCAAATTCAAAGCTTAAAAGCTTATGAATGATACATAATTAATAACCCAAATAACAACTCAAGTACTTAAACTAATACTTAGAGTGTATTACAAATAAAAAGCCTAAACTTCTGATCAGAAAGAAAGTATTCTTCTTTAAAAATTGCTTGAATTTGAATAAGGAAGAAAGTCCTTATATATGCGCAGCTTTGGGCTTGGGCTTGAAAACAAATATTCAAATCTTTTGAATATTTCCATAAAAACAGGCTAAGATATAATTATGCAATTTGAAAAATATTCCTCCATATTTTTTGCAGCCTGTAGTTCACTAATCCTGAATTATAGAGTGTTGGAAATCAGGAAACAAAAGACTTAACTAATTTTAGGCTGAGATCAGTTTAGTAGGCAGGTGTCAATACATTTGCTTTGACATCATTCAAAACAGTTTTGCTCCAAATGTTAAGACATTTTGCAAAACATTTACAAGACATTGTTTTACAAAAATTGTTGCCAATAAACACTTACACATACTGCAAATGTTAATTTAAGGTGAGAGGGTTATTTGTTATTGTTGTATCCCAAAAATTTTCCCTCCCATTTTCTTTAAGACATCTTCTCATGCTCCTAGGGTTCTCAATTGCTCAAGGTTGCTCAAGAATTGATCAGACAAATTCCTCTCCTAAGCAATAGACCTACAACTAGGGTTTCACTTTTCTTAAGGAAATTTGGGTTTCCAAGGCCTCAAGTTGATTTCATGGTTTCTTACATGTCTCCAAGAATGTTCATACCAAGTTTCATGCCTTGCATCACAAGTTTGCTCAGTCAGTTGCTCAGATGACTGAAAATCAATTGTGTTGGACAACAAGTCAATTGTGGTCAACATACAGTCAAACTTCAAGATTTTTAGTTAACATAAAGGTTTTGAAGTTATATTCATCATTTGATCAAGGGTTGATCATGACTCATCAAGAAAACTCCCAAATCATCAAAAGTCAAAAGTTGCCAAATTAGGGTTTTCTTAAGGAGAAGTCAACTGAATTTTGACCAAACATAACTTTCACATGTGTCATCAGATTTTCCTTAATAAATATCATCTTAAAGTAAATTCAATTCTCTACAAATGTGTTCCTAAGCTAAAGTCCAAAAAATGCTTCATTTGAGAGATATGAGCCAATACATTATAAGTCATTTCAAACATCAACAAAAAGACACTTTTTATCAAGGTAACTTACATCATTATAGATTTTTCAAATGCAAAAATGATAAAAATAAGGATTGTAGAGGACATCTTGAGATTTCCAAAAAGTCAAAGATCACCTTTAAATGATAATAATTGAGAGAGTTATGACAAGTGCAAGTTGGAATATTTTGAGAAAATGCATGAAACCAAAAGTGACCAAACTTGAATTTTTGGGCTAATGGGCTTATAGTTCAAGGTCCAAACGTGTTCTACATTTCAGATGAACCCATGAATTACTTCATGCACCCCTTGATCTCTTTATTATATTTATTTTGATTTTTATTTATTTTAAAAGTCAAAATGAATATGATAAAAGTAGGACTTTTCTTACAAGGTACAAGTCCACAAATATTTGACCTAATTGCATGCTATATATTCCATGTATTCAGAAATAATAAGCCACGAAAAATCTTGCACAAAAAGCCATCCAAAAAATCATAAAATCATTAAAACTAGGGAAATCTTAGAACCCTAGTTTTAGCCGTTTCCAAAGCTTTCCAATCCTCCAAATTGATCTCTGAAGAGGTATAGAGTAAGTATAGATCAAACCTGATGATCCAAAGCTTACAAAACTCGCATGCATACATCTCCGATCTCATTATTTTTTGCAAATTTATATTTCAGTTTTCATATTCTTTTAAGGCATACTAATGATATCAATGTGTTTCTGAGATGTGTTAGTACAAGATTGGATCATTGCAAGGATCCCATGCTATCAGAAACATGAACTACCACGTTCATACCGATTTGGATAATTTTCATTGCACCTCTCAAACTAGCGCGAATTTTCCAAAAATACCATTCCCATTGAATTCACAGGGTTGGATTTAGGGGGGTAGGGTACCCTTGGATCTCTAACAATGCTTATTTTACAAGAATGTGAAAAAGACTCACCGGAGAAGACGACAGGAGCTAGGGCTCTGGCGCCTCTCTGGTCCAGGCAATGTCTTTATTTTATATATATTTTGTTTCGTTGATAATAATGGATGTACCACCACCCCAGTGGTTAAAACACGTGCGTTAAGGATTTCCTCTATCAAGGCGTGTGTTCAATCCCTGCCTTTTGTGACTTTTTTTTCATAATTTATGATTTTTGCAGGTTAACGTACAAAGCTTGTTGATCCTCTCCCTTGTACATAAGCGCGCGCTTGGCGCAGTGGTGAAGGTGTTGGCTGAAAGAGCTAAGGGCGTGGGTTCAACACCCACCCATGGAAGTATTTTTTTAAACCCTTGTTTTTTTCATCAATATCACTTAAAAACCCTAAGATTCATAAACCCTAAACCTTTTTTAACAAACCTAATTCTTTTCAAAATCTATTTTTTTATAAACCCTAATCAAATTAGGTTTTTTTATTTATTTTTTATTTAGTTAATCAACTTTTTTTCTTAATTAAAATTAATTATACTTTTTTTTAGGTTTATTTAATCATCAAAAAACCTTTTTATCAAAAATCTCCAAAAAAGACTTTCGTTTTCCTTTTCCTATTCTTACATTTTTTCGCGTAGTTTATTACTCTCGCATATTTTTTCTCGTTATTGTAACTGTTTCCCAGGATGTAACAGTAATTAGAATTTACTTTCCTGCATTTCTTACTTATGTACCTCTCCTAAAGCAATGTAATAGTAATTAGGGTTTACTTTCCTGCATTTCTTACTTATGTACCTCTCCCAAAGCGATGTAATAATCTAGGGTTTATATTTTCGCTTTTACTTTCCGCACATTTACTGCTTTTCTATTTTACTATATTATTGTTAGTAATTAGGTCTTGTATGGCAATATAATAACGAATCGATAGCTAACCCTAAATGCAAAGATAAATATAACTTAAAAATAACACACCTCGCACACTCGCACCTCTAGGGTAACCTCCCTTGTTGCCTTCAGATTACAAAACAGTCATATCCCTCGAACACGGGGACGCTTTGGAAAAAGACCCTTGATATAAAGATCATAATCCCTCGATAACCCTTTCAATGTTGCCTTTGGTAAATGATCTAGTCTCTGAGCGATAATTGCTAAAGCGTCCTTACCAGTTTCCTTCAATGATTGTACAATGACCCACGTCTTTCCCTTCACATCCAACGATAGGGCTTCCTACTAACTAATGGTATGGATAGCACTATCTAAAGGAGGAGGAAAATACAAGAAAGAACTTGAGTAGGGTAGATACTCATAATCTCTTGCTCATAAAGCTTTTCAAAACAAAAAAAAACATTTCACACAAACACTTTTCAATAAATATTTTTGAACAAACAGTTTGTACGCATTCTCGAGGACAAATACGAGAATCATTACAAAGTTCAACTTTTTAAAATATTTTCAAAAATACACAACACAAAGGAAAGTTTAAAAAGTGAGCTAGAAATTAAGAGCTCGTAGATAACTACGGATGAAAAGGATGCTAACACCTTCCCTTTTCATAACCTACCCCCCGAACTCAAAATATAAAAAAAAGGTATTTCATGTTCTTTTCACCCTTTCCTTATTGGATAAAAGAAGAGTCGGTGGCAACTCTTACTATCTGCAACATTTGCGATAAAACACAAAACTAAGTCAGTTCTCCCACCGTGTTATAGAATTGGCGACTCTTTTGGGAAGTTACTAAAAGAGGGGTTACCTTAGAGTTAGATCACATAAAATTGTTTGCTTTGTCTGCTTTATATTTATTGGGCTGCTCAGGTTTACTTTTCTTGCAAAGATCCTACACCCAGATCTGGGGACCTTAGGTAAGTAGCTATAAATCATGGAAACTGTATGGCTTAGAGCGATATGGTTGAAGTGATGGCTACGTTACATCGACACTATGGTTTGTGTTGGTGCCCCTTTAGTCAGTCAAGGAAAATACTAGGCTGCCACGTGGTGTCATAAGCACTAACTAACCTTTAGAACCTTAATCGACCCAACTTAACCATGAGAAGGTAGTGAGATGGTCGGCTTTGGTGCAGTCCAAAGTTGGTTGATACTCGATGCTACACTCATTGAGATTCGACTCTCGGGATATTTCGATGGCAAGTCAGTTGCACTATTGAAATAATGCATGCAAGAAAGATCGGTGATATGAGACTCCTAAAACCCGATTACTATTCTTAGGACAGGTTGAGCCAACTGAACTTCAAGAGGGTACTTACCTATGAAACCCATGCAAGCCTTAAACATAAGGCTCTTGTGTGCTTTGTTTGTGTTTGTTATTTGTTCAAACATGACATCATAGCATCATGACATCATACCATATCATTTTCACTGGTCATTTAAAGGATCTCAAATGCCTGTGATGCAGGTTTATTATGAACTAGACGTCTAACAAGGGGCAAGGGGATTTATTTTCCTCTAACCAAATGCTGTCAAAGATCAATGTACTTTCGCTTGACTCAAAGGCTAGGACCCACTCGACATGGTGAGCTTGATTCTCATAGAAGAACGCTCAAAGACACAAAGTTCATCAGTCAAAGCTATAGCCATACTCAACTTCTAATATTTCCTTTTGTTTATCCCACGAGATCCTTGGAAACATTGCATCCACATATCATGCATGTCATTACATAACAAGTATTTCCCGAGACAGGTTTTCTCATCTTCTTTCTATTTATTTCAGTAAAAGATGGCTCTCTAACAAACCGTAAAAGACCTTCAAGCTCAAAATATCCAATTCCAAGAGACGCTCCTGAACTTAGCCAAGGGGAAGAAAGAACTGATGGCGCTCATCACTAAGAAGAAAAAGACTAGGAAACCGGCTGGTATCCTTAACATGGGGAGAAGATTCAAAGGTCCCGCTAAACAGGTTCAAAATTCGGATATCCCATTAGATAAAGATGACAATCAAGAAGAAGATAATAGAATTATCAAAGCTAAGGGGGGAAGAAACCTTATTTCTGGTAGAATTCCTGATGAAGAATTCTATTCTGATGAGCAATATCCTCCCGCTGACGACATATACAAACAACTGGAAGATCGTCTGAATGCCATGGAAATCCATAAACTGTCTAGGTTAGATTTTGAAGAGTTAGGATTAGTCTCGGGGGTTGTTATACCCCATAAATTCGAGTTCCCTACTTTTTCCAAATATGATGGTGTTTATTGTCCTAAGCTTCATCTGAGGTCTTATGTCTGGAAGATCCAACCCCATACTGCTGACAGAAAGTTATGGGTTCACTTATTTCAAGAGAGCTTATCAGGGACACAACTGGAATGGTTCTATCAGCTGGAAAGAACCAATATACGTGTTTGGGAAGACCTGGCTGCTGCTTTTTACAAGCAGTATCAATATAATACTGATCTTGCACCAACTCGTGTGCAGTTACAGAGTATGACTATGGGTTTGAATGAATGATTTAAAGAGTATGCCCAGAAGTGGAGAGATTTAGCTGGAAGGGTTCAACCTCCTATGTCTGATAGGGAGCTGGTTGACATGTTCATGGGAACTTTAATAGGACCTTTCTTTAATCATCTGATCAGAAGCTCTTCATCTGGTTTTACCGAGTTGATACTAACATGAGAACATGTCGAAAGTGGTGTTCGAAGTGGAAAGATTCAAGTGGCCACGTCTTCAAGTACTGCGAAGAAGACGTTCAACAGTAAGATGGAAACAAATGCTATGTATGGCCAAAAGGGTCGTACTCGAAGTGATCGCAACCAATATATGGGAGAGGTACTAATTTCTAATCCTGCGCCTGTACAACAACAACAACAACAAGGAAATCATCGTAGGTCAGAGGAACCTAGAAGACAGTTTACAAATATTAATATGTCATTGTCTCAGGCATTAGAACACTTACTGAAAGCAGAGCTGATTACACTAAGGGATCCTCCTCAGAATCCGAGCACCTCCTCTCCTTATTATAATCCTAATGTGAAATGTGCTTACCAGTGCAATAGCCCCGGGCACGAAACCAATAGCTACTGGGCTTTGAAGAATAAAATTTTGGACATGATTGACAATAAAGAAATTGAGTTTGATCCTCTCGAGACTCCCAATGTGATTACAACACCTATGCCGAAGCATGACAAAGGCATCAGTGTTATTGATGATGTTTCATATATTTATACTATAGACGAATTGACTACTCCCTTCTCCATCATTAAGAAGAATTTGTTGTAAGCCAGTTTATTTTTGGGTTGTATTGAAATATGTTGTTGCTGCACAGCCCAACTGTGATACGGTGGGAGAACTGACTTGAGGTTTGCGTTCGTATTCGCAAATGTTGCGGTTAGCAAGAGTCGCCACCGACTTTTTATTTTACCCTAAGGAAAGGTTAAAAAGCACAGCAAAAACCTTTTGAGATGTTTTCTTGGGTTCGGGGAGTAGATTATAGAAAGGGAAGGTATTAGCACCCTTTCTATCCATGGTTATCCATGGGCTCTTAGTTACTTGCTTAGATCACTTGCCTTTTGTTTTCAATTGCTTGAGTGTGTGGGTTTTGAAAATGTTTTTGAAAAGAGGCCAATGTGGTGGCTACCTTTGTAATGATCCATGTGGGGATGTATACAAAGATGTATGTCTTTTAAAAAGGTTTTCATTTGTTTTTGAAAGTTGTTTTGAAAGTGTAGTGGATTGTGGTTTTTGAAAAGAAGGCAAGTGTTTTGTTTTGAAAGTTGGTTCAAGTAACTAAGAGGTTATCTACTCCTAAATTTCTCAAAAGATTATTGCTATATTCTAACCCTTTTAACAAGTTTGCACCACCATTGTGTTGGTGGGCAACCTTGTGTTAGGATGTGAAAGGGACAGGCGCGGGTCATCGTTTAGACCATAATTGTAACGACGTTAAATGTCTTTGGGCAATTTCTCTAAGGGACTTGATCATTTGTTTTGTTTGTTTTGAAAAGTTTTATCGAGGGACTATGATCATTCAAACTGTTTGTTTTGCCCAAAGATGTTCAACATACAATATGGCCCATTTATTTGAAGGCAACCAGTGGAATACCCTAGGGGGTGCGAGTGTGATTTGTGTGTCCATTTTCATGCTTGTTTATCTTGTATTAGGTCAAACTATTTTTATCGTTTTTTCGCATACAAACCCTAATTCTAGCATGTTATTATTTAGAAAGCAATAAAGTGCGAAATTAAAATTACTAAGCTATTACACAACCAAATATGGGAAGGGGGGTACAAATGTTCAAATGGAGATATTGACAAGAATTTAAATCTAAATTATTACAACAATTGGATATTTTGCAATGCATAATTAAATATAAATTAAACAAATATGTGAAATGTAGAAAGAAAGTTTCTATGTGTATGAGAAAAATATTATTTATGTAAAAGGAAAAAGAAAATAAAAATGTATTTATTTTTTAGTATTTTGAAACTTAGGGTGAAAAACCCTAATTTTTAAATAAAAGGTATTATTACCTAATTTAATTTTACTATTTATTTATTATTTATAAAAAATAAAATAAAATGAAGTGTATTGTGGAAAAGGTATTTTTTGTATCAAATATTAAATAAAATGAAAAAAATCAAACATTTTTATATTTTTGTCTTAAATATATTAATAATCATATATATATATATTATTAAGCCCTAGATATGTATTATACAAAAATATTTATTTATTTAATATTTTAATGAAATAAATAAAAGAGTGTTTTTTGTGTGAAATATTTTCAGAAAGTAAATAAAAATAAAAATGTATTTACATTATTTTTACATTTTTTTAATAATCAAATATATATATATTTATGTACAAACTAAACAAATAATCAAATAAATATGCAATAAATGCAAAAAATTATGAAAAAAATATTTTTAATTTTTTAATGGCATGAGAAAAAATAAGTGAAGTCAACCAAAAAGAAAAAAGTCAAAAATGTTTAAAAATAAGCAAATGGGCTCAGGGGGGTGTAAGCCAAAAAGGATGGTGTGAAAAGAAAGAACAACAACAGCCCAGCCCAATAACACACTGTCTTCAACCTCCAGCTTCAAACTTTGAAAAAACGCGCGCCTCTTGCTTCAATGTCTAACTCCTGATTCCTTGATTTTTTGAACAAACTTCCAACACAAAAGATGTTAAGCATGAAGAGACGGTTCTAACCATATAAAGAACATGTCCTATCTCTCTAAGATGAGGGAGAATTTCTCTCCCCCTCTTTCCTGACCTAATTTTTCTACCATTTTCAGAGCTCAAATTCTCTCTACTCAGGCAAAAGAAATGAAAAGTAAAGCTATGTACATGTTCAGGGCTATGAGTAGGACTTTGTTTCTTCACAAACTTAAGACTAAAGATGCCTAATAAGAGAGATACAAATTCAAACTTTTACCTGTGCAGTTGAACTTCTATGTGGAGAATGAGAGGCTTTCAGTGCAATGTAATGATTGGAAAAGCTTCCTTGAGGTCCAGGGATGCTTTTTCAATGCTTACTTTGTCTTGAACCTTCTTGTATCAAGCTGTAGAACTTCACCTGCAAGTCAAAGATGTGAAAATGGTGGAAGTGGTTAGAGCAACTACAGATCGTGCCTTAGCTTCTGGATAGCTTGCATATGTTGTAAGGAAGGTAGAGGAACAGGTTTGGACAGAAATGCTTGAAGGGATTGAGAGATTGCACTCAAACTGCAGGGGCACCCCTGTTTTTGCAGTTTGAGGATGATCCTGAGATGGAGAGGGTTTGAAAGGGAAATGGCTCGTGCAAAAGCTTCAATGTGGTCTATGGAATGTGTTTGATATCTTTTGTGCTGTGTTCTTTGACTGATATGAGAGATAGCATATGTTATGGACCTTTCTTCACACTTAAGCTACCAAAAGCAAATTGGTGTCCTAGGTCAGTATAGGACCCCCTAATGTGCTGCATCAACTCCTCTTGATCAGTGTGTTATGCCCATAATCTTGTGCTAAGCAGATCTTCTATGTACTTGTTTGATTTACCAATTGACATAAAGCTAAACTTTTCAAAAATGGAAATTCCACTTTATCTAGTTTAGGATTAAACCATTATGCAATGTTAGAACACAAAGAACATGACCTTAACACATTGAATATGCATTAAATTATTGAGTATGAAATGGTTCAAGGACCTGTAATCAAGCATAAAGCAAACTGATTTCAAATTGGCAAGGTTATGAACATGTCTTGATGAAGAACAAAAGTGAATTTTTGCCAACTTGTGAAATTCGAATCTCTCAAGTTATGAGGTTGTTTGATGAGTTCTTGGACATTTTGGAAAGCTTGGAATGTGTACTACAATCCATCTTTGAAATGCATTTTGAAATTCCAAGTGGAAGGGTATGAAAAGTGGCCTTGAAGTAGGGTAGAAAACCTTGTCAAAATAGGTCAAATTTCACTAAGTTAAAAGATGGTTTAGTGCCCTTATTCAAAAAATCATAACTTGAGATTCAAGCTTCAAATGAGAAAACTTCGTGAATCAAAGTTGTAGATTATGCAACAAGCTACAACTTTCATGTTTTGACTTTTGTTTGAATCCAAATGGATCATGGTGAAAAGATGGGGCAAAGTTGGGAAAAAATTAGGGTTTTCCATAACTTAGAAAAATTCTAAGTTATGAAAAATTCCATTTTCAAACCCTAATTTGCATTTTGTGATTTCTTGGTGAACAAGTTTCATGATTTGGCATGTTTTGATGAAAAATGAATCTTGACTCTTGATTTTGACCAAAAAGTCAAAGTTTGACTTTTCAGTATACAGTCAAAATTGATCAATTGACTGGGAAATTCAACTGTCAATCTTGTGTACTTGGGATCTTTTGAGCTTGATGAACATGTCAAGATAATTCCATGGGGTCCTTGAGTCCATATGTGAGCTTGGTTTGCCATTGGCTAGGTCAAACAGTCAAAAATTGCCTTTGTGCAGTCAAAACCCTAAAAATGACCATTTTGCCCTTTTGGTGATCTGATCAAATTTCTTGTGGAATTGTGATTCAAACTTGATCAAATGGTTCATATGAATTCAAAATGTTGATGTGGATCAAATTTCATGAGGTTTGACTGTCAATTGGCCACAGTTGACTTTTTCCTCAATACAGCTGATTTCTAGGTCAACTGTCCAATTGACTGGGTAAAACTTGGAATCAAGACCTGAAACTTGGTATGGGTAAACTTGGGAGTCCAATATGAAGCATGAAAGTCATCTTAGGCATTTTAGGTCAAAACATCTTTGTGCAAGCACAAACCCTAATTTGAGTCCACAGTGCAAGGAGAAGTCTTGAGCAGAGGAAACCCTAATTGTATCTTGATCTTTAAATGTCTTGTGATGAGAAAATGTTGAGGAAATGGGAGGGAAAATTTTGGGGTACAACAGTTGCCCCTGTTCAATCTTCTTGGACCTGAAGAGTTAGATTGGCAAGTTTGCCTTTCGTGACTCGAGGGTAAAAGGAGATTGGACACTAGAGTGCCCGGAAATTTGCACTCGCATGCTGGAGTCTCAACAATGTGGTGTCGGGAATGGGCTTATAGATGCCATTTGGAGAGATGGTGGATAGGGAGATGGGCTTTGTAGATGCCATCTGGAAAAGTGACAGAACTTTGTCGGGAATAGGCTTATAGATGCCATTTGGAAGTGTTGATCGCATAAGAGGTTCCTTAGCGAGAACTTGTGTGTTTAAGAAAGACAGATGTTTTCCTGGCTTGTTACAGGTGTTTGATCTTCAGTCTCCTTATGCAGATATGCCCTGGCTGGATACAGGTATCGAATCTACAATCGGTTGCTCACAGATGTGCCCTGGCTGGATACAGGAGTCGAATCTGGAAATAGTCGTCAATAGATATGCCCTGGCTGGATACAGGAGTCGAATCTTTGAATTCTGCAGACGTGCCTTGGCTAGATACAGGAATCGAGTCTGGAAATGTGGTTAACAGATATGCCCTGGCTGGATACAGGAATCGAATCTGGAAATGTTGTAGTTGATAGATGTGCCCTGGCTGGATACAGGAGTCGAATCTTTGAACTCTTCAGACGTGCCCTGGCTAGATACAGGAATCGAGTCTGGAAACTGATCACTCTCAGATGTGCCCTGGCTAGATACAGGTATCGAATCTGGAATTGTGACAGTTGAAAGTAGTCGTTTTTGAGATTGTCTTTTTCCTGAAAAGGCAAAGACGTAAGCTGTATGCAATGTCATGATGTATGATATGCATGATGTCATGATGTTCAACATTTGATGTTGTATGTGTCTCATCATGTATGTAAGCAAGATGTATGAAAATGTGAAATGTTTATGAGTGCAATTTCATCTTAGGAAAATAAATCCTTGACGAATGGCCGGGAAGCTGCTTTGCGGAAGAGATACTTGGCCGAAGCTCTGATGAGAGGCCTGCTGAGGACTTTAACGATGGATTCCGCTAAGGATAGTGATGATAAACTCCGCTGGGGAAACCCCAAAGATAAACTCTGCCTGGGAATACCAAAGGTAGACTTCGCTGGGGATTGAAGGAACTTTTGCCGAGAACGGTCTTCCGTGGCTTTTAGCTGAGGATAACCCAGTTATAAGTCCTTGTGAGGAAATAACTCTAAATAAAACTTGGGCGAGGCGTTCGTACTTCGCCGGGGATAAGCTCGCAGAATCTACTGGGGATGAGCTTTTAAGACCTGCCGGGGAAGGTTGTGCCTTTTTCAGGATCGACGGGGAATCGACTCCTGCTTGGGGAAAGTGCTGCTGAACCTTGTTTTACTCCGCGGGGAGCTAAGATGATTTGGCCACATTTTCAGTTGAACCTACCTTGGTGCCTTGGTGGACAAAATAACTAGACCGCATTAAACAACTCCACATTGCCCCTGTCTTTGATATCACTTGTAATTAATCTTTTTTTCATATGCAAACATTTATGAATCAGCAATTTAATGTCAAATGCATATATCAAAAATGAACATTGGACGTTTTTCGCAAGACAAAACAGAAAAAGAAAAACAATGGCAATTTATATGGACAAGTGAATTTGTATTGATTTAAACTTTGCCTGTGAATAGGCGTTTTTTGTACAAGAGGCTGACATCCTAGTAAGAGGACGCCGCCAAAAAAGTATAGAATTTACAATTTGAAAAAACAAAACAGCTATGTGAACAATCCCACTGGGTTCCAACTCTGCTATCGCCTTTATGTCTTCGAACGCCTCATTCGCTTTGCTGCCTGGTCGAAGATAAAGCTGATTGGTCGATGCCGTAATCTGAGCCAGATAGTTGATGCCGAATTCCGGATGCGAAGTGATCCAATGAGACATAGTGTTACGCTTTTATCCCTAACTTTTGCCTGGACCGCCCTTTCGGGTTTTCAGTCCACCGGGATACCCATTTTTGCCCAAGTCGCCCTTTCAGGTTTTCGACTTGCCGGGTGTACAGATTTTTATTCATTTCATCCCTTATTTTTTCCCGAACCCTTTTGGTTCGCCGGGAAGCCCTTATTTTTGCCTAGGTATGTCAACCTAGCGGGTCTTTTATTTATGCGTAGTATTTTTTCACTATGTCTGCATTGGCGGGGTGAGGAAGGTCGTCACCATCCATGGTGGTCAGGATCATGGCTCCTCCTGAGAACACACGTTTAACCACAAATGGCCCTTCATAAGTAGGGGTCCATTTGCCCCGGGGATCACTTTGAGGAAGGATGATGCGTTTGATTACCAGGTCCCCAACTTGATACTCTTGCGGTCTGACTTTCTTGTTAAATGCCCTGATCATCCGTTTCTGATACGTTTGACCGTGACAGATAGCAGTGAGCCTCTTTTCGTCAATCAGATTTAATTGATCAAGTCGAGTCTGGATCCAATCATCTTCATTCAAATCTGCATCCTTCATTATCCGGAGAGAGGGTATCTGGACTTCAATTGGCAAGACAGCCTCCATGCCATAGACTAGGGAGAAGGGAGTTGCCCCGGTTGATGTCCTTGCTGAGGTGCGGTACCCATGAAGAGCGAACGGTAACATCTCATGCCAATCTTTATAGGTCACTGTCATCTTCTGCACAATTTTCTTGATATTTTTATTGGCTGCCTCTACAGCCCCATTCATCTTCGGCCGGTAGGGAGAAGAATTGTGGTGCTGTATCTTGAATTGTTCACAGAGTTCGGTGATCATTTTGTTATTGAGATTGGTACCATTGTCCGTAATGATTCTTTCCGGGACACCGTACCGACATATCAGATTATGCCGGATGAAACGCGCCACGACGCTCTTGGTTACCGTGGCATATGAAGCTGCCTCAACCCATTTCGTGAAGTAATCGATCGCCACCAAGATGAAACGATGCCCATTGGATGCCGTTGGTCGGATCTCACCGATCATATCGATGCCCCACATTGCGAAAGGCCAAGGTGCCGTCAGGACATTCAAAGGAACCGGAGGGATATGCACTTTGTCAGCATAGATCTGGCATTTATGACAAGTTCGGGAGTGCTGGTAACAATCGTCTTCCATTGTGGACCAGAAATATCCTGCCCGAAGGATTTTCTTAGCCATGGTGTGTCCACTGGAATGGGTTCCAAATGTTCCTTCATGCAGTTCCATCATAATTTTCTCTGCTTCAACCTTATCCACACAACGTAACAGAGTTGAATCATGATTCCGTTTGTAGAGAATGCCGTTGCTGAGGAAGAATTTTGCAGCAAACCTCCTCATGAACTTCTTATCATTGACAGATGCGCCTTCAGGGTATTCCTGAGCTTCCAAGTACCTCTTCACCTCGTGATACCAGGGTTTTTCAGTTACCTTCTCAGTCTCGAGCTCACAGCAGTATGCCGGTTCATCCAACTTCCAGATTATGATTTGAGGAGCCTCATTGTCCCATTTAACTTTGAACATTGAAGACATCGTGGCTAGTGCGTCCGCTAGCTGATTCTCCTCTCTGGGGAAATGCTCAAAAGTTATCTCTTCAAAGTGAGGGAGCAAGGTCGACACATACTCCTTGTAAGGAATGAGATTCGGGTATTTCGTATCCCACTCGCCTTTGATCTGATTGATCACGAGAGCGGAATCTCCGAAGACACTTAGAAACTTGATCCTCAAATCGATCGCAGCTTGTAAACCCATGATACATGCCTCATATTCTGCCATGTTGTTGGTGCAGCTGAAACATAATCGGGCGGTGAGTGGAGTATGAGTCCCCTTGGGAGATATGATTACAGCGCCGACGCCGTTACCCAAAGCATTGGAGGCTCCGTCAAAATGCATAGACCATCGGGATCCTTCCTCAGGTCCTTCATCCGGTCCAGGTACTTCACAGTCAGTTACCACCATGATGTCTTCGTCCGGAAAATCAAAGTTCAATGATTGATAATCGTCCACAGGTTGGTGTGCCAAATGATCAGCCAGTACACTTCCCTTAATTGCTTTCTGAGTTGTATACTGGATATCATATTCTGTTAAGATCATTTGCCATCTCGCTATTCTCCCAGACAGAGCGGGCTTTTCAAATATGTACTTGATGGGATCCATCTTTGAAATCAATAAAGTAGTGTGAGTCAGCATATACTGTCTCAGCCGGCGAGCAGCCCATACAAGAGCGCAGCAAGTTTTCTCAAGCAGTGAGTAACGAGACTCACAGTCGGTAAACTTTTTGCTCAAGTAATAAATAGCGTGCTCTTTTCGGCCAGACTCGTCATGCTGCCCCAGCACACACCCCATTGAATTATCAAGCACTGTCAAGTAAAGTATCAGAGGTCTTCCTTCCACCGGTGGCATAAGAATGGGTGGCTCTTGGAGGTATTCCTTTATTCTTTCAAAGGCGGCCTGACATTCATCATTCCAGCGTACCACTTGATCTTTCTTCAGTAATTTGAAGATTGGCTCACAAGTAGCAGTCAGATGTGAGATGAATCGGGCAATGTAATTCAGTCGTCCTAGGAAACCTCTGACTTCTTTCTCTGTTTTTGGGGTCGGCATCTCTTGAATAGCTTTAACCTTGGCAGGGTCCACCTGGATACCTTTATCACTTACAATGAAACCTAGCAATTTTCCGGACCTCACCCCGAAGGTGCATTTGTTGGGATTCAATCTCAGCTTGTACAACTTGAGTCGGTCAAACAACTTCCTCAGATGATCAAGGTGCTCCTCCTCAGTTTGAGACCTTGCAATCATGTCATCAACGTATACTTCAATCTCATGATGGATCATATCATGAAATAAAGCAACCATGGCACGCTGATAGGTTGCCCCAGCATTTTTCAATCCGAATGGCATGACCTTATAACAGAAGGTCCCCCACTGAGTTACAAATGTAGTCTTCTCCATATCTTCAGGAGCCATCTTGATCTGATTATACCCTGAGAAGCCATCCATGAAGGAGAACACCTTGTGTTGAGCTGTATTGTCAACAAGGACATCAATGTGAGGTAGGGGGAAGTCATCCTTGGGGCTGGCCCTGTTCAGATCCCTGTAGTCAACACACATTCTGACCTTACCGTCCTTCTTCGGCACTGGCACAACATTGGCAACCCACTGAGGGTAAGAAGTTACTGCAAGGAAACCTGCATCAAACTGTTTCATCACCTCAGCTTTAATCTTCTCAGACATCTCTGGACGCATTCGTCGAACTTTTTGCTTTACTGGAGGGCAATCTTCCTTGGTCGGCAAATGGTGAACTACAATGTCGGCATCCAAACCGGGCATATCTTCATAGGACCAAGCAAAGATCTCCATGTAGTCTTGTAGCATCTGGATCAATCGTTGCTTCACGCTGAGCTCTAGATTGGCACCAATTTTGACCTCTTTCCTATCTGTCTCAGTACCCAAGTTAATTGTCTCCACAGGCTCTTCATGTGGTTGAATAGCCCTCTCTTCCTGTAGTAGCAGTCTTGCGAGTTCGCCAGGCACTTCGCAATCATCTTCACCTTCGTCTTCGGCCAAGTTGATCGGATTTTCGAAGTCATAACTGGCGGTAGCAGAGCTGTTGCCAGTAAGATCCAGAGTGGATTGAAACCTGTATAAGTGAGTGTGTGTAAATATAGCTGTTTTGCAATATGTATAACACAGAAAGAAAAGGAGCACAAGATTTGAAATGCAACAAACGTCCAATGTTTTGATTGATGATATATGAAAATGTCATACAAAAAGCCCTCACAAATGGAGCTACGATGCCCCGGGCAGGACACCGAGCCAACAGAGTTTTAACATATTGTTTGTTACAAATTTGGAAATCAAAAGAAATCAATTACTGCGTGACAAATGTGATAGGGGTAAAATCCTTTGCTGTCCAGTTGCTTGGTCCGTCGCTGGCAGTCGGGTAGATCCAATTATCAAACTCAGCTTCCTCCACATCCTCCTCGATAGCATTCACCCTTGAGCTGGAAATAAACACCGGAGCCTTTCCAATCTTCTCTTTGCGCACCGCCTTCTGAGCCTCTGCAGTAAAGCCTAGCCCAAACTTGTCGTTCTTCTGAGTGAAGTCAGGAAGCTGACCCCAGTGTGCATAATTGCCTTTTTGAACCACAGCCCGGGCATCCCTTAGGGAAGCCATCTTCAAGGAATCATTCTCTTCGGCCATTGTCTCTGCAGCTGCTGAAATTGGATGTACCTCCTCGAAATGCTGGAAGGGAGTTTCAATAAATTCTCCGTCCATCTCGATGTACCTGAAGGAATTCAAATGGCTCACCATATACTCCTCTTCTCCTTGCACAGTGACGATTTTCCCCCTGACAGGATACTTCAGCTTTTGGTGTAAGGTGGAGGTCACTGCCCCAGCCTTGTGGATCCAAGGTCGACCCAACAAACAAGAGTATGATGGACGTATATCCATCACGTAAAAGGTAGAGTCAAACACTTGAGAGCCCACACGAATAGGGATGTTAACCTCTCCATGAACCATCCTCTTGGAACCGTCAAAGGCCCTGACGATGATATTGCTGGGTTTCAACTCCAGGCCTTCATAATCCAGACGATCCAAAGCCTTTTTCGGAAGAACATTCAAAGAAGAACCAGTGTCCACCAGTACATGTGCCAGAGTAGTGCCCCTGCATTCAATGGAGACATGCAGGGCATCATTGTGGTCTCTCCCTTTTGCGGTTAGATCAGCATCTGAAAAACCCAAACCGTTGTCCGCCGTCAAATTTGCTATGCAGTCAGTGAACTGAACTGCAGACGTCTCCTGCGGCACATGGGCCGTCTTGAGAAATGAGATTAATGCCTTAGCGTGAGCCTCGGAACATAGCAATAGGGAGAGCAGGGAGATCTTGGAGGGTGTATGCCCTAACTGCTCAACAACATTAAAATCACTTTTCTTTATTATTTTCAGAATCTCCTCCATTTCTTGTCGGGAGGCCTCAGCATTTACGGGTATGGGTGCCTCCATCCGGGCAGGCTCTTCTTCAATCCCTTTGCCCCGAGCATTTGATGACTCGGCAGCAGGGGACACAATTTGATCAGCAACAGGACTTGGTAAACTTGCAGGTTTTATGAGGAGGGGTTTTCGAATAGCGGGCGGCGCAATGTCAGGCGAGAAGAGCCTGCCACTGCGGGTGACTTTAGCTGGACCAGTGATATCGCAGATACTGGCACTAGCATCAAATTCTTGCTTGATTCCATTTACATATACGTCTGCCCCATAATGCCAGGGGACAGCTTTATCAGACACGTAGGAGAGGGGTCCTGGAACAGTAATGATCACAGGCGCAACTGTCAAGATTTGAATAGGCTTCTTTGGGGGAGCCTTGGTTGGATTTTTGAAGATGGTAATCACGGACACTTCTTTCGTCGGAACCAAATGAACAGCAGTCTTTTTAAATAGAATCTCCTTGCTATCCATTAGGCCTTGGATGCCTAACCTTAGCAAGGGACAATCAGATAGGGAAATAGCACAGAATGGGCAACCTTCGCCGCAACCCGGAAATAAATCGGCCCGCAGTAGGTTCTTCTTAACAGTCTTCAAAGGGGTAACAACTTCATCTACTGAAACAGCGTACACTTCTTCCTCAATGGCATTCACCCTATGCTGGGGCATAGGAGCCGTTACAACATTCGGTCTTTCCGGCGCTTCAAACTGAATTTCTTTTGCGTCAATTAGATCTTGCACTTTGTTTCTCAAGGCCCAACAATCATCAGTAGTGTGCCCGGGACTATCAGAATGATAAGCACACCGGGCATTTGGGTTGTATTTAGGGGACGCAGTGTTGACGACCTTAGGAGCTTCTTTGAGGGTCACCAGGTTGGTGGATAACAGTTGGGGTAAAATTTGAGATAATGTCATACTCAATCGGGTATACTGCCTCTTGGGCCTTTCACTTCTTTGCTGATTGTACTGCTGAGGAGCAGCAACAGGTTTAGAGATGACCAAAGCATTAACGGCTTGGTGACTTTCGGGCTTGACTTGTCTTCTAGGGCCATAGACGGCGCTTGCTTCCTTCTTAAATGGCCTCTTCTCAGCACTTGTAGAGGCAGCCTTCTGTATCTTGCCTGACCTGATGCCAGCTTCAATTCTCTCTCCCGTTAATATCAAATCTGTGAACCCAGCGGAGGAGTTACCAACCAAATGATTGAAAAACGGACCAGACAACGTTCCCAGAAACATATCAACCAGCTCTCGATCAGTTAATGGAGGCTGCACCCTGCCAGCCAAATCTCTCCATTTTTGAGCGTACTCTTTGAACCCTTCACCCGTCCCTAGAGACATACCCTGAAGTTGGGTACGCGTAGGAGCGAGATCAGAATTATATTGGTATTGTCTGTAGAATGCAGTCGCCAAATCCTCCCAGTGCCGGATGCTAGCTCCGTCTAATTGGTAGAACCATTCAAGTTGTGACCCCGAGAGGCTGTCTTGGAAGAAGTGAATCCAGAGGTTTTTATCCGCCGTGTAAGGTTGGATTTTCCTTACATACGACCTCAGATGCAGCTTTGGGCAGGAGACCCCATCATACTTGGCGAAGGCAGGCGCCTTAAACTTGTGTGGAATTACTACTCCAGAAGATAATCCCAAATCCCCGAAATCCAGTCCCGGCACGTTCTGAATTTCCATAGCGCTCAAGCGGTCCTCCAATTGTTTGTATCTGTCAGCAGCAGGTGGGTATTGTTCCTCGTTATAGTCCGTCTCGTTGTCGGAGACTGCGGGACTAGGAGCTCCTCCCCCCTGGGGACTGTTTTTCTCAGCAGAAGAAGTGGCTGGATCAGCTTCATTGTGGAGTGTGTTCCCAAATCTGCGTCCGGTGTTGAACATCGCCGTCCTCTTTTTCTTCTTCTTCTTCATGAGCAGAGTCTTCAACTCTTGCTGACCCTGGGCTAGGCTTAGGACCATCTCTTGAAACTGTGCACTTTGGGCCTGAAGGGCCTTGATTGCTTGCTCACTGGATGATTCCGGATTCATGATGACTGTGCAAACAAACAGCGAAGAAGATTAAGCAACCTGTGAAATAGGGTACCTGCTATGCATATGGTGTAATGGAATGCGTATGTTTTATGTTTTCAAAGACAAATAAGATTCAACTTTGTAGACAAAAAAGGGGAAACACACTTCATTAGATTAAAATTTTTCAATTGTTCAACAATTTGCCCTTAGGCATTACAGGAACGAAAAATACGGAAAAGGAAATAAAACTACAAAAGGAAATAATCAAAGCTCATCAATGCTCCCATGGCCTCCTCCTTTCAGTGCTGATGTAGTTGTTCAGGACACGTTCTTCCTCCAATTGCTTAGTCAGCCTTTGGACCTTCCTTTCCTGCTCGTTGAACTTCTCCCGATAGAAATCCCGTTCTTCCTTTAGCTGTGTCCAAGATCTCTTCATGGTGTCAAAATCAGTAGGTATCTGAGGAGGGAGGACAGTTGGAGGAACCCCATCTTCATCGGGAGTCTCAAGGATGATTGGTCTGACAGCTTCGTATGGCATACCTAACTTCTGAGCACGGATGCGGACCCATTTGCAATAGGGCTCCAATGGTAAAGAAGTCTTTGGTCCTAACTCATGTGGGTCAGCTTTGTGGATTCTGTCCCAAGCTCTAATGAATCCCTGGCGTAGTTTGTCACTGCCTGCCTGAAACTCAAAATGGAAGTGAGGAACCAGCATTTCATGGGGCCCATCTCCTCTGGCTCTTCCAAACTGACGGAGAGCTAAACATGGATTGTAAGAGATTCCTCCTTGGATACCAATCAACGGGACATTAGGGTATTCTCCGCAACGGTCGATAACAGCTACCTCATCCAAGCCTCTGAGAGTCCAAGTGATATCCTTATCTGTGAGAGACATTAACCTCCGAGCCCAACCTTTTCCTTCTTCATTCTTCAGCACGGACTTAGGAAGGTGCGAAATAAACCACCTTACCAGCAAAGGAGCACAACACCACGGAGTCCCCCGTTTTCGAGCAGAACGAGCATAGAGCTGTTGTAGAATGTCACCCAAGAGAGTGGGTACCGGATTCCGAGACATGAAGATTCTTATGACATGGATACTGATGAAGGTGTCAGGGTTGGGAAACAATATCAGACCATAGATCAAAAGAGCCAGAATATCCTCATATGCTTTGAAGTCCAAGTCATTCCAGAAATCATTAGCCTTGCCAACCAGAAATTTGACCAAAAAGCCCTTGATCCCATTTCTAGTTTCCCAGTTGGACAATACCTCTTCTTTGGTCAAGGGGAGGATTGCAGCAATCTCTTCAGGCCTAGGAGTCTTTTCCAAACCAGTGAAAGGGGTTTGTTCCAAGACAGGAATCCCAAGCAAGTAAGAGAACTCTTCCAGGGTAGGAACCAGCTGGAAGTCTTGAAAGGTGAAACAATGATGCAGAGGGTCATAAAACTGGGTCAGAACACTTATCAGTTGTTGGTCCCATTTTGCAGTGATCAAGCCAAGGAGGGAACCATGTCTGTTGATGAAGGAGGTAGTGTTTGGAATTCTTTCAACCAGATCTTTGAGTAAAACTGGTGGTTGAACAAAGTTGAGCCGGACAGTATTTCTACGCACGGGCATCATGATGTCCTACAAAACAGAGCAAAGATGAAACCTTTTTGTCTTTGAAATGGGTTAGCCTTTTATGCATGCAATGGTATGATGGCATGATGCTATGATGAAGCACATCACAAGTATTCACATAGGCGAATAAAGCACACAAGTCACACAAGACACCCTTAGGTTTCAGGCCAGCATGAGTTTCAAGTATTACCCTTTTTTGGTTTTGTTGGTTAAAACCTGTCCTATCAAAAGTAACCGGGTTCTAGGGGATCTCAAATCATTGGCTACCCTCAATCGGTCATAACTCCAGCATCGCAATCTTTTCTCGCGGCCAGAACCATCTCGAGAGTTTAGCCTCAATGAGTGTAGCATACTGCTACTGTCCTAATAGCCAAGTTGGTCAATTTAGGGTTCTAAGGTCGGTTGGTGTTTAATGACCCCTTAGAAGACCTATATTCTCCCCGTTACAACACAAGGGATATAGGTACAGACTAAGATGCCACACCAACGTAGCCACTGCTTCACCCATGTCGGTCTACGCCGGACAGGTCCCTCACAGATTATGCTACCTAAAAAGGGTATTTCCCAGATCCGGGTTAGGATCTATGAAACTCCGATGCAAAGCCCACAAATATAAAAGCAAACAAAGCAAACAATTGAAAACAAAGGTGATCTAAAACCCTAAGGTTACTCCACTTTTAAGTAACTCCCCAGCAGAGTCGCCAGTTCTGTGATACGGTGGGAGAACTGACTTGAGGTTTGCGTTCGTATTCGCAAATGTTGCGGTTAGCAAGAGTCGCCACCGACTTTTTATTTTACCCTAAGGAAAGGTTAAAAAGCACAGCAAAAACCTTTTGAGATGTTTTCTTGGGTTCGGGGAGTAGATTATAGAAAGGGAAGGTATTAGCACCCTTTCTATCCATGGTTATCCATGGGCTCTTAGTTACTTGCTTAGATCACTTGCCTTTTGTTTTCAATTGCTTGAGTGTGTGGGTTTTGAAAATGTTTTTGAAAAGAGGCCAATGTGGTGGCTACCTTTGTAATGATCCATGTGGGGATGTATACAAAGATGTATGTCTTTTAAAAAGGTTTTCATTTGTTTTTGAAAGTTGTTTTGAAAGTGTAGTGGATTGTGGTTTTTGAAAAGAAGGCAAGTGTTTTGTTTTGCAAGTTGGTTCAAGTAACTAGGGGGTTTACTACTCCTAAATTTCTCAAAAGATTATTGCTATATTCTAACCCTTTTAACAAGTTTGCACCACCATTGTGTTGGTGGGCAACCTTGTGTTAGGATGTGAAAGGGACAGGCGCGGGTCATCGTTTAGACCATAATTGTAACGACGTTAAATGTCTTTGGGCAATTTCTCTAAGGGACTTGATCATTTGTTTTGTTTGTTTTGAAAAGTTTTATCGAGGGACTATGATCATTCAAACTGTTTGTTTTGCCCAAAGATGTTCAACATACAATATGGCCCATTTATTTGAAGGCAACCAGTGGAATACCCTAGGGGGTGCGAGTGTGATTTGTGTGTCCATTTTCATGCTTGTTTATCTTGTATTAGGTCAAACTATTTTTATCGTTTTTTCGCATACAAACCCTAATTCTAGCATGTTATTATTTAGAAAGCAATAAAGTGCGAAATTAAAATTACTAAGCTATTACACAACCAAATATGGGAAGGGGGGTACAAATGTTCAAATGGAGATATTGACAAGAATTTAAATCTAAATTATTACAACAATTGGATATTTTGCAATGCATAATTAAATATAAATTAAACAAATATGTGAAATGTAGAAAGAAAGTTTCTATGTGTATGAGAAAAATATTATTTATGTAAAAGGAAAAAGAAAATAAAAATGTATTTATTTTTTAGTATTTTGAAACTTAGGGTGAAAAACCCTAATTTTTAAATAAAAGGTATTATTACCTAATTTAATTTTACTATTTATTTATTATTTATAAAAAATAAAATAAAATGAAGTGTATTGTGGAAAAGGTATTTTTTCTATCAAATATTAAATAAAATGAAAAAAATCAAATATTTTTATATTTTTGTCTTAAATATATTAATAATCATATATATATATATATTATTAAGCCCTAGATATGTATTATACAAAAATATTTATTTATTTAATATTTTAATGAAATAAATAAAAGAGTGTTTTTTGTGTGAAATATTTTCAGAAAGTAAATAAAAATAAAAATATATTTACATTATTTTTACATTTTTTTAATAATCAAATATATATATATTTATGTACAAACTAAACAAATAATCAAATAAATATGCAATAAATGCAAAAAATTATGAAAAAAATATTTTTAATTTTTTAATGGCATGAGAAAAAATAAGTGAAGTCAACCAAAAAGAAAAAAGTCAAAAATGTTTAAAAATAAGCAAATGGGCTCAGGGGGGTGTAAGCCAAAAAGGATGGTGTGAAAAGAAAGAACAACAACAGCCCAGCCCAATAACACACTGTCTTCAACCTCCAGCTTCAAACTTTGAAAAAACGCGCGCCTCTTGCTTCAATGTCTAACTCCTGATTCCTTGATTTTTTGAACAAACTTCCAACACAAAAGATGTTAAGCATGAAGAGACGGTTCTAACCATATAAAGAACATGTCCTATCTCTCTAAGATGAGGGAGAATTTCTCTCCCCCTCTTTCCTGACCTAATTTTTCTACCATTTTCAGAGCTCAAATTCTCTCTACTCAGGCAAAAGAAATGAAAAGTAAAGCTATGTACATGTTCAGGGCTATGAGTAGGACTTTGTTTCTTCACAAACTTAAGACTAAAGATGCCTAATAAGAGAGATACGAATTCAAACTTTTACCTGTGCAGTTGAACTTCTATGTGGAGAATGAGAGGCTTTCAGTGCAATGTAATGATTGGAAAAGCTTCCTTGAGGTCCAGGGATGCTTTTTCAATGCTTACTTTGTCTTGAACCTTCTTGTATCAAGCTGTAGAACTTCACCTGCAAGTCAAAGATGTGAAAATGGTGGAAGTGGTTAGAGCAACTACAGATCGTGCCTTAGCTTCTGGATAGCTTGCATATGTTGTAAGGAAGGTAGAGGAACAGGTTTGGACAGAAATGCTTGAAGGGATTGAGAGATTGCACTCAAACTGCAGGGGCACCCCTGTTTTTGCAGTTTGAGGATGATCCTGAGATGGAGAGGGTTTGAAAGGGAAATGGCTCGTGCAAAAGCTTCAATGTGGTCTATGGAATGTGTTTGATATCTTTTGTGCTGTGTTCTTTGACTGATATGAGAGATAGCATATGTTATGGACCTTTCTTCACACTTAAGCTACCAAAAGCAAATTGGTGTCCTAGGTCAGTATAGGACCCCCTAATGTGCTGCATCAACTCCTTTTGATCAGTGTGTTATGCCCATAATCTTGTGCTAAGCAGATCTTCTATGTACTTGTTTGATTTACCAATTGACATAAAGCTAAACTTTTCAAAAATGGAAATTCCACTTTATCTAGTTTAGGATTAAACCATTATGCAATGTTAGAACACAAAGAACATGACCTTAACACATTGAATATGCATTAAATTATTGAGTATGAAATGGTTCAAGGACCTGTAATCAAGCATAAAGCAAACTGATTTCAAATTGGCAAGGTTATGAACATGTCTTGATGAAGAACAAAAGTGAATTTTTGCCAACTTGTGAAATTCGAATCTCTCAAGTTATGAGGTTGTTTGATGAGTTCTTGGACATTTTGGAAAGCTTGGAATGTGTACTACAATCCATCTTTGAAATGCATTTTGAAATTCCAAGTGGAAGGGTATGAAAAGTGGCCTTGAAGTAGGGTAGAAAACCTTGTCAAAATAGGTCAAATTTCACTAAGTTAAAAGATGGTTTAGTGCCCTTATTCAAAAAATCATAACTTGAGATTCAAGCTTCAAATAAGAAAACTTCGTGAATCAAAGTTGTAGATTATGCAACAAGCTACAACTTTCATGTTTTGACTTTTGTTTGAATCCAAATGGATCATGGTGAAAAGATGGGGCAAAGTTGGGAAAAAATTAGGGTTTTCCATAACTTAGAAAAATTCCATTTTCAAACCCTAATTTGCATTTTGTGATTTCTTGGTGAACAAGTTTCATGATTTGGCATGTTTTGATGAAAAATGAATCTTGACTCTTGATTTTGACCAAAAAGTCAAAGTTTGACTTTTCAGTATACAGTCAAAATTGATCAATTGACTGGGAAATTCAACTGTCAATCTTGTGTACTTGGGATCTTTTGAGCTTGATGAACATGTCAAGATAATTCCATGGGGTCCTTGAGTCCATATGTGAGCTTGGTTTGCCATTGGCTAGGTCAAACAGTCAAAAATTGCCTTTGTGCAGTCAAAACCCTAAAAATGACCATTTTGCCCTTTTGGTGATCTGATCAAATTTCTTGTGGAATTGTGATTCAAACTTGATCAAATGGTTCATATGAATTCAAAATGTTGATGTGGATCAAATTTCATGAGGTTTGACTGTCAATTGGCCACAGTTGACTTTTTCCTCAATACAGCTGATTTCTAGGTCAACTGTCCAATTGACTGGGTAAAACTTGGAATCAAGACCTGAAACTTGGTATGGGTAAACTTGGGAGTCCAATATGAAGCATGAAAGTCATCTTAGGCATTTTAGGTCAAAACATCTTTGTGCAAGCACAAACCCTAATTTGAGTCCACAGTGCAAGGAGAAGTCTTGAGCAGAGGAAACCCTAATTGTATCTTGATCTTTAAATGTCTTGTGATGAGAAAATGTTGAGGAAATGGGAGGGCAAATTTTGGGGTACAACACCAACCCAATGGATGCAAGTTGTTGAAAGAAGGTATTCAACGTCTGATGTACAACCATATCATTATAATTGAGAAGATGCCTTCTATTGAGAATTTGTTTCAAGACTTATCCGTAATTTCCGAAACTTCTATTAGGATCGCTGCCAAAGGTCCTGTAAAGATTAAGGATGAACCCAGAATCGCTCCTCTGATAATCACTTAACTCAGACCAATTCCGTATTCCTCGGACAAGGTTGTCCCTTGGAACTATGGAGCCGACGTCTACTACCATGGCGTCAAGCAAGAGCCATTGACTGTTGAGAATGAAGGTACTGAAGTCGTTGATCCCAACATAGACAATATTGCTGGGACTAGTAAAGTTACTAGAAGTGGAAAGGTTTTCTCCCCAAAAATCTCTCTGAAGACTGCTGCCACACTAGTTCGAGTTATCGCTACCAAGTCAACTATTAAGACTTGGGGAAAAGAGCAAGTGATAGAGCCTGCCCAGACGGAGGCACCTGAGGAAGATACAACTAAAGATACCTCCAGGCAAGAGTTGGAGGAGGTATTGAAAATTATCAGAAAAAGTGATTACAAGATTGTTGAACAGTTGGGGCAGCTCCCCTCTAAAATCTCCATGTTATCCCTATTACTGTGGTCTGAAGCCCATGCACAGGCTTTGGTAAAGTTCTTAAAGACCGCTCACGTGCCACCAGAGATTTCTGCTGATCAATTTGGAAGTTATGTTGCTAGCCTAACCATTGATAATGGGTTAGGTTTTCTGATGCTGATTTGACTCCTGAGGGAAGAAATCACAACAAGGCCCTGTATGTCTCTATTGAATGCAGGGGCACTACTTTAGCCAATGTATTGGTTGATATGGGTTCCTCGCTGAATGTTCTATCGAAGGGTGCTCTAGATAGACTGGATTGTGAAGGGCTTGTGCTGAAACCCAATGATATTTTAGTCTGAGCATTTGACGGTTCAAAGAGGATGGTATACAGAGAAGTGGATCTTCCAATCAAGATAGGTTCACAGGTCTTCGAATCCACATTCTATGTAATGGATATTCGACCAACTTATTCTTGTTTACTTGGACGCCCTTGGATTCATGGGGAAGGCGTGTTACCTCTATGTTTCATCAAAAGCTGAAGTACCCCGTGAAAGGAAAGGTTGTTATAGTCTATGGTGAAGAAGAGTATAGTCGCTTGAACTCATTCCAATATGTAAAGATGGACGACGAAGTCATCGAAACTCCTTGCCAGACTTTCAATGTTATCCCTCCTATCGCTATTGAAGACCTTTCTCCTATTCCCAAGGCTACCAGGGTTCCA